>PHNY01080842.1:0-19655 GCA_003724115.2 Anethum foeniculum
CCCTCCCAGGGTTCTAGCCTAGGGGTGGTAAACAAGAAATTAAAAATCTAATCTAGTCCACTCTAGGGTTCTAGCCTAGGGTTGGATTTACAAAAATGAAAGAAAGCTAAAACAGGAAAATAAAACTAAGCTAGGAGGTTGTTAATACAAGTGAAGGGGAGGGGTCTATTTATAGGGAAAAAACAGGGTTCTAGGGTAGCTTGGTTGAATCCTAGCCGTACAAATGTTGTGATGTTGTTTAAATCTAGGCCTTTCATTTCAACCAAGCCTTATCATCAAGATTCCTTTTCTAGAAGCTTCTCCATCCTTCCCTTTTATTTTCCCTTTTTTTTTCTTTTTCTCTTTTCTTTTGTCTCTTTTAGCTCTTCCCCTTTTGCCCTTCCTTGCTTTTCTTTATTTCTTCAATATGTACAAAATTCCTACAAAAGCAAATAATTAATTTATTAGACACGAGAATAGCAAATAATAAGCATGGAAAAACGTAAGAATTATGAGAATATCTTAACACCAATTTGTTATAATTATGCAACATTAGCTTTTATAATGTTACACTATATATAAACATACATTACACTAGAATTGACAAATGCAATAGTTAATTTTAAAATTTGACCAATACATGCTCTGTTTAAACAACAATCCCAGTAGCAACATAATAACAAAATAACAATACATAATAGTCTCTCTCCAAACCTAACCAATACATTATAATTCAAACCAACCATTGATTCAACCAACTACAAGAGTATCTTCAAAAAAAATAATGAACTAAGTACAAAAGTTTAAGTATAAAGCTCTCCAAGATGGTCGCATAAAGCTCCCCCAAATCAATTTTGATGTTTGGATTTGCTTCACCTCAGATATTTGTCCTTTGATACTTTGACAATATCACTTACTCTCACCTATTTCCGTTCAGTATGCTCAAATGCTCCAGTACCTTGATGATGCACTTTAATCTTTCTTTTGTTCACCTTAATATCCTGAGAAACTTTCAGAGTAATAAAAATGAATTAAATTAACATCTCGTTAGATATTAAAATATACATGCAAATTGTTGCCATTCTTTTTTACAAATCAAATCCCTCGAATTGATTAGTGATTAACACACCACGGTTATTAAACATCATATAGTATATTGTAAAAATAATTTTGTGATCCATAAAAAATACTAACACACAGTTATGAGCAGTTTATATTAATAATATAAGCAATGACATGCATTTTGGCGCCTGCTAAAGTTGAGGTCCCCCCACCCCCCAACCAAATGGGCAGGAATGCCGCTAACTGAAGGAGATAAATAAAAATATTCTTGTCCTCGTACTATTGCCCTCGTTAGATCAATGAAGTAGATGTATTAGCCATAAAATAGTTGTTTCACCAATAATCTCTCCCTATGCTCAGAATATCTCAAACATCACTCCTAGTTACTCACGACCGAAAATCGAGGGTGCTACATAAAACTTTTGTGTATTTTTCCTCAAGCTGACATTGACTGATCCAATTCTGGAAGTAGCCAGAGTAGGTAATACACACACACACACACATATAGACATATACATATACACATACATATATACACATACACATGTATATATCTCTGTTTTCCGTACCCAAGGAACAAAACTTCCATACCATAGTGTGATCAACTTATAACATGCAAATGCCAACCTATATCCTATAACATAGGTGGCAGATTTATAGGTTGTAAATAACGCCTCAAATACCGACTGAAAGATATATATTATTTATAAAATATTTCACTCATCTTTTCTCGAAAACTAAAATACATGAGGTTAAAATAAAAGTATCTTTACATTTTACATATAAGTTGATGCAGGCATTGCTTCCCATTTACTACTGCCGTGAAAAATGGAGATGAGAAGAAAAGAGGCCCACTTCTGAGATAATTAAAGCACTAATATAGCTTAATCATACTTTATCAAAAGAATATAAACTAGTTCGGTATCAACTAAATCATTCCATTTGCATGAATATTTTAAAAAAAAAAACATGTCTAATTAAGTAAAATTTAAAGCTGGCTATGGTTATATCAAATGTCTACTTAAAACTTTTAAATTAGTTAAGTTAATCAAATTGATTAAATGTTAAATAATAATAAATGTACTTATACGTACATACAAATTTATATATCTCTATAAATATAAATTTAATATTTACTTAAATGTGTAAATGAAGGAAAAAAAAAAACTTGCAGATATAAGAACATAGAGCACATAACTTAATAACAACCAGCTCAAGTACAAGCCAATATATTTGAAAATTCTAATACTAAGGCTATTTTTGCACGGTCCAGTGGGGGTTACATCCTCTACGAGGCCTTTTATCCTTCATTGGTACCTTCATATGAAGCAAAGCTTTTTGCTTTATTGGTAAAGGTAAATAAGAAAAGTAGGCGGAAAGATAATAGGTGGTACATACCGCAGCAACAACATCATAAATGGGACATATAACTTGATTAAGGAAAGTAACCCCAGCTTCAGATGCACAACTCTTGGATGGCCGTGCAACCTGTTGTTGTAAAACTTCGTTTAATTCCATTCCCATCTGCACATATAATAACTTTCAGTTACGAAATAGAACTGTGAGAAGTACAACAAAACACAAGGCCGACAAGGTGGCGAGTTTATTATCTTAGATCATGTCTTTCTTATTATATTCTAGTTTAGTAACTTAATGTCACAGTTGATCAATAAATAAAGTTATAAGTTTATAAAATAACATTATTGCTTTACGAATCCAGTGAGAGAGTCCTGCTATATTTTGAATACAATTTATTTACTATGCAACTACGATTTAAATTGAGGACAGATGTCTACTTTTAAACCTGACTTGTATGTAAGAGTCGAGGATTTAAGACTGAGTATTTTGATAGTTCTATGACTTGGTTTTAGGACTATAGTTGGCCTCTATAACTGGCTTGAGCCTTCAACTTTAGTTTAATTTAATCAAGACAATCTAAGACTACAATTAAGATCTATATTGAGAACATAAGTCAAGCTTTATACTTGACATGTATGTAAGGATCAAAATTTGGAGATTTAAAGTATTTACAGTACATTTGACTCCTGATATTAATAATGCGTAGCCTTAAAATGTGAATGGCTAGCTATTTTCCTAATGCGTTCTGTCTAATAGGTAAGGTTTGTCACCGTGCCACTGTCCCGAAACCTGATTAATATTTAAGTCAGACCATGCTAGAGGAAGAAAATAGAGGAACAAAACAATAGTATTAAATATCACAGATCATAAAGCAGTATTACTGTTACGAACTTGATTTTGCAACAAAAAAATACCCAATTGACAAATTTAGGGGATAAATGTAGCTAATACCGCAGAAAGTACCAGACACATATAACTGTCTTGATGAATATTTAACATTACAGAAATTTCAAATATCTTTGTTACTCAACCTACATGGTGGAATATGTAGCACAAGCATTCTAGATGAAATCTGATGTTGGCTGCTTCACCTTATATTAGAAAATATAAACTTAAAAATAGTAGCTTCCTTTCTGTACTAACTTCCGGCAACCTGTAGGAGATAGGATCAACCACCAAAAATAGGGCTCGAATTTTTAGGCCATGATAATCAATCAAAACAAATGATATCAGTGTTTGCATATAGATACACGTAAAATGTACGTATGTACATTATCAAGACATAGAGAATCATTACATAATAACGCGGGTAAAATAACTCAAAGCTCTGATATATGACCATTAAATGCGGGTAAACTATTACCAAGGTATATGAAATTGATAGATTTAGTTAGCTACCTTTCATTTCTTCTTCTGAAGTTTCTTCATGTAGAATTCCAGCTCCTTACCTCTAGTATGTATCTGTCAAAAAAAGGAGATTATCCAAATGAGACAATAATGCTGCGAGTAACATCACACCGTCATTGTAAAAAGCCCAGAAGAAACAAGGTATCCATGAGCCATACTATTGGCTTGCTTCCACTAACTTGTGCTATGAGTGTACACTTTTATGTTGGATAAGTTAGTAAATAGTAATATGTTTCACTACGCCATAGATGGCCTATAGTTACATTTCAGCATGGGTGTTACCTTAGCGTATGTTACTATAGCTATGAAATTTTCACCCTATCATAACACTAACATTCGGGGGGTTACCAAAGCCATAAGAGTATGTTGCCACAGCTCAATAAGGTGTTAACCACAGCAACACAAGACACTGTGTTACCATAGACTATGAATAAAGAAAATTTTAATTCTAAACAGGCAGTAAAAGCATGTACAAAAAGAAACATAAAAGCTGAAACTAAAAGGCCACCAGAATCTTCACACTGCACCAAAAGTAATTAACAATTACAATCAACACGAATGAAAGTAGTAGAAAGTTGAACATAAACATAGAGCATTGTCTTGGCATCTAATACTTACCGCAGAATGTGGTACATTCCAGTATACTCCTCTCTTATACACAGGATATTCACAAATCACAACACGAGGCAACTGAGCTGGTTGTTTAGTATTACACCCTCATGAATCAGCTTGATTTTTTATACTGTCATTATAGTAAATACAATCAATTTTTTTTTAAAAAGCACTTAGTTCCTACAAAAAGAATTCAGATATGTAAAGTTAACCCCTAGATTTAACCATATCAGCATACAGCACGGCGACATTGGCCAGGTCGCGATGAAATTGCAGCAGCAGACGCCCACCACCAATCAGTAGCATCCTCATTGACAAGATAAACATAATCATAATCATAATAGCACCCAAACAACAAACAAACATATATTAAAATCTATATATTTATATTAATAAACTTACCGATTAAAAAAAAGGCAATAGACACAACTTTGCGCCTTACGATAGACCACATCATAACTTGAATTACATTCTAGCTGTATGTACACAAAATCAGATGAATATATATGAGTGATTCAAAAATCACACTCAATTTAATATAACTAACTGAGGTAATTAAATACAAGAAACAAGCAATTGTGAAGCATAAGCAGAATATATAAACAAGCACGTGCATATGGAATTATTACACAAATTTGAAACTCAGAGTCTGGAATTAAACCCGATTGATACCCCAATTTTTGAAGCCCAAATTGAACTCAATCAAAGCCCCAAATTGAACTGTATTCAAGCCCTAACTTCAAATGCATCCCTGAGATAGAAAGAAAGCTCTAAATCAATTGCAAAAATAGTGAAAAATCCCCAATTGCAAAAATTTTATAATTAGTGGTGTGTGTATAGAGGAGAGTACTATGAGTGTGCAAAGAGAAGAGTTCTCTGAATGTGTGTATAGCTAATATATGTAGAGTGAATGTGAGTCGTTATTGATGTGTGTGAGCAGAGAAGAGAGGAAATGGGGAAAATGGATCGGGGGAAAGCCACCGGAGAGGAGAGTAAAGATAGTGAAAATGAAATGGTGAATTTGTGTTTTTGTTGTGTCTGAAAAAATTGGATTGGAAAAATTGGATTGGGCGGTCATTTTGCCGCTCATCCAATTTTCACAATACTTGTGTAAAACTAATTTCACCAAAATAAATATTCATTTTAAATTTATTAAATAAAAGTTATTTATCTGAAAAAATGTATAAGTTCTTTTATTTAATTATCATTATTTTGAAGTTTTATTAAATTTTATAAAAAAATCTCAATTTTATCAAAATTAATTAGTTTTCATAAGAAATAGTACTTTGACTGCTTGCACTATTATAAAATTAAGTCGAATAAATTTGTAATTTTTTTTTTAGAAAATACACATCACTAAAATCATATCTCTTAACATCCGTACGGTCGTATCGTCGATTTTTTTTATAAAAAAATAGAAAAATCATTCCGCACAAGACTAGTAAATAGGAAAGAGTACTTTGACCGTTTTGACTATTATTAAATTAGGCGGAATAAATTTGAAAAGTGTTCTGTGTAAGTCTGTGTGTTTCATGTGAAAGTATAGTTGGGCGTGTTTTCATCTAGGGGAAAATTACCGCCCAGACATTTCACCTCCATAAACTTGTCCATTCAATTTTTTTGTTTATAATTTTGATTATAAAATTAAAAATTATATATATTAAAAATGTTTAATTTTATTAAATATAATTTTGTTTGTTTCTAAATGAGTATATAATAAATTTTTAAAAAAATATTGTATTTTATAGTCATGAATAATAAAAAATGTAATTTAATTCTAATTTATTGATAATATATTCACTTAAATATTTTTAAAAATAAAAAAGTAGCTAATTTAACACCAGGTACTAGTGTTACATATTGTGTAACACCGCCACACCCATGCAACAATAGTTTTACGGCTATTCTAATACTAATTGAGTAGTGTTACAATAGGACAAAGATTTCTTACCTACTGCAACGAAATGCTTGTAACGCTTTTCAAAAAGCATTGCATCAGCCCACTTATGACGTTGTTTATCGTGAACTTGGATATTTTCTTGACTTCACTATATGAATCGCAATGTAGTGCAGATTTAGACTTCAAGATATCTGGACTTCACGACATAGTTTAAATATTGACTTCACGATATAGTGGACATCACGACATCTTCAACCTTGCGGTATAGATTTGCACCACTTCACTATGTAGCTCTACTAGACTTCACTATATATGACTTAGAGTACTTTTTACAACTTTATTCAACTGATCTTCGATTTGCTTCCTGAGCAATCTTTGATTGCACTTCTCCTAGAAAGATTTATTTCTGACTAGTATTTACAGAAGTGTTGCATTGAAACTCCTAAGCTCATTATAATCATTGAGCAATCTAGAAGTGGTTACATAATAGAAGTTACAAGACAAGTACATTGGAAACCTATCACTAATCCAAATGGTAGAATCCATTTGACCATGTAAAATGATATTGTCACTTGAGTAGGCTTGTTATGATGGTATAGACATGTCATGTGCCTACCCGAAAATAAAAGGAATATTGTTAATTTATACCCAATCCGAAATTAGATAATTTGGATATGAAAATATCATGATGAAAACATAAAGCATAAACATATCAGCTTCGATACAACCTTTTTTTTTTAAAACATTATGTAACTTTTATGAAAATAAGTATTTGTTATATAAATTTAAGGTTAAATATTAGCTTGTTTTTGAAAAAATAAGTACTTATTTTGACGAAAAAGTACAAATTTATGTACTTATTACCAGAAATAAGTAACTTATTTCTAGAACTAAGAGGAGCCATACACCACCTAAAAGTAGAATAACATGAGCGTTATATTCTAATATATTTTTTTGTCCCTTTGATTTAATTTAACACCTACAAATTAAAACAAGAGCAAATTTAACAGTTCAAACTCTCTTATCTCTATTCTACGTATTGACATGAATTTCATCTGAACTGTTTTGTTGCTACAAACTTTCATTTGCCATCACGTCATGGTTGGCTCCTTCCGTTAAGTTAAGGATGACTAAATAGTATCCAATTGGGCATTAAAGAGATCAAAGTTTAGCCACATTTGGCTATAATTGTATCTTTGATCATTTTTGTAAAAATAATAATATTTCAAGCTAATTTCCTACAATTAAATCTAAAATAAATAGATAGGAGCCTAACTGACTAGACATTTTAAAGTGAATTATATATATGGAGATGATCAAATACAAACTAGAATTAAAATGGGAACTAGGAACTGATCTCAGCCCTCTGATCTATCTAGTCTAATGGCCCCACTAAAGGTACCACACAGGATCAAAATACATCCTCCCACATAGGTAAACTTTCCCCCACATTTTTAATTTAATTTTTCTAGTCAATTAGTAAACTTTTTTTTAAAATCCGACTTCACTGTATTTTTCTCCATCTTGTAACGATCAATTTGCATACCATATGTGATATATTTGTGTAATATCTGGCATTTTCGCGACTATTTTTGTGATATATTAAATGAAATATTTTGTGTTTAAAAATTTAATTGTGCATTTTTTGTCCTATCTGTTACGTGTTATGTGCTTGTTAATATCATGTACAGTCCAGGATATTTTTCGTATATTTTCTGTGATTTTATTTTCGTTAAATAGTCTTCCTTTTTAATTTTAAAGTTATTTCGAGTCCAATTGTACAGCCCAATCTTACCGTTTTTCATTTCGAACTTCCTTCTATCAGTTTGAGCTTTTTATATTAAAATCCAGGCTTTTCTAGTAATTTAGGAAATGTTTTAGTTTTTCAAAAATTATCGGACCGGGCCCCTACGGGTGCCTCGGGGCTTGCTAAAATCATATTTTAATTTTTATAAAATTATCGCTCTATCAAATATTTTATATTTTTACATTTTTGAATTATTCGTAATTTTTGGGAAATTTTGGCGTATATATTGTAATTATTTAAAAATATTATTTTAAAAGTTAAATCCCCATAAATTATAAATTTGGGCTAATTATTTTCATTTAATGATATAATTAGACCCTAATTGTAATTAGGGGATATATTTAGGAAAATATAAATTGATTTTTAATTTAATAAAAAAATCAGAAAAATCATAAACTATACAGAAAAATCCAGAAAAATCAAAAGGGAAATTAGGGTTCTTCCTCGGGCGATTCAATCCGTTCGAAGTGTTAGTGATCATCGTTTTTGGAGTTCAAATATCGAAATCGAAGCCCACAACCTGTAGAAGCTGTTTATATCATCAGATTTTTCAAAAGGGTAATGATTTTATGAATTTTATGATTAGGGTTCGTCGTTGAATTTGGGGTTTTTTTCCGTGTTAATTGTTCATTGATTCTTAAGTTATGAGTAGCTTCATCTTGTTTGCTAGAGTCGATTTACGTGTTTAATTATCATGTTTGGTTGCCGGTACTGTTATTTCGAGTTCGTCTTTTGGGTCGGAGGTTTATATTGATTTTCCGGCCAAGATTATTACTCCCCCCGTTTCAAAATACATGTCCACTTTAGGGGAAAAAATTTGTTTCAAATTAGTTGTCCACTTCAACTTTCAATGGAAGTTTGTATTTCCAAAATCAACATTAGTTCACATATCTCTAATTTATATTTCCAAGATCAACTATATACCACATATTATACTCAATTAATGTAGTTAATAAAACTTTTTTCATCAACATTCACATTTCTTAATATGTGTGATTTTTTGAAAGTGGACATCTATTTTGAAACGGAGGGAGTAACGTTTAATTGTTTTGATCGTTGGGTTGGTTTGGAGTGTTTGTAAGCTTCATTTTGCCATTAATTTTGGTTATTGTTTTTGTAAAATCAAATTTCGCTGGTTGGTTCCCAGTTTTTGCTTTCGATTAAGCCGGAGAAGTTGATCTAGCGGCGCTGTGGTGTTGTAGGATGTTAATTTTGTGTTTGTGACCTCTGTTTGATCGTTTCCGGACCAAAAACCAGCCGAAACATACTGATTGTGACCAAAACGAGCTGCCGGATTCTGGGTAGAGCTCGCCGGATTCTGGAGTTCTCCGGCGAGTTCATCCCGACCTAGACCCGGTTTGCAACCCGGCTGCGACCCGTTTCCCCAATGGTTTGACCCGGTTTTGATCCGTTAAACCTGAAACTGAAAATCTAATTTATGTTTCTGGGTTTTGTTTTATAAATAAATGAAAATTCATGAATTGTTTTAGTAATTTATTTATTAACTATTAAATTAATTTTTCTAATTTAAAAAGTAATGGAAACTGATTTATTTAAAATATTTAATTATTTTCAAAATCCGAATTATTCATTTATTTAATTATTTAAATTAATTGATTATTCTTGAATAAATGATTGATTTATTTAATTAATAAATGAATTATTTTTATATAATTTTGAAAAATTCTAAAAATCATTTTAAATTGATTAAATTTATTAATTAATTATTTTAAATATTTAATTAATTTATTTAATCAATTTAAATGATTTTTAAGGTTTAAAAATGATTTCTAATCGAATTATTTTAATAATTCGATAACAAATGAACCGTTTGTCCGATCGAGGTGAAACGAAGTCCGTTAGCTTTAGAAAAATACCCCAATTCTTTTAAAAATATTTATAAGCATAAAATTTTATTTTAAAAATGGGATAATTAATTTACGAACCATTTAGCGGACCGGTATTCGTCAGAAAGCGAGTTTTGATCCGTTTTTTATTTTAAACTCACCAAAACGAACTATTTGACGAACTGAGTTAAATGTGATGTGTCTTATGTGCTATGTGCATTACGTGGCTCTGTGTATTATCTGATTATGTGGTCAGTAGTTGTTAGCTGTATAATAATACGATTTATGTGATTTCTTTTATAAGGGTTAACGATTGGGTAGACGTGAGTTGTTGAGACGTAGAAATACGTCGACTAAGTTGTTGTCTGGTTTACTGAAATAGTATTTTGGTTTATAGAATCAAGTCCAGGAGTGAGCCAGGCAGTCGACGTTGGACATAAATAGTTTATTTTGGATTGCTAGCTTACCAGGCAAGTGATTTTCCCCTATTCTAAATTCAGAATAGCCAGTTATTTACATTCAAAATTGCAACTGTTTTATAAAAACTCTTGTTAGCTCTTTATAGCTAAATAAGCTATACCTTATTGAGATTCTGTTATTATAGTAACTGTTCTACTAGAATATTATTCCTTTGCGAGGATAGATAATGACAACTATGCTTTGAGAGGGCGAGTGGTTGATAAGGAGATCGATTGAACCGACTCCTCTTCTTGAGATTGGAAGGCGTAAGTGGCCGAGACGCCGGCCCAGAGATTATTATTTTTGGCCAATGTGTGCCAGGGTACCCATAAAGATTTGTGGACTGGTGACAGGTAGAAATACTCGGAGCCTACCGGCGTTGCTTCACGACTAATCATCGGCTGCAACATAGTGTCGTACTTGGTTTCCAATCTAATTTATCGTTGTTAATCGCCAATAAAGGCAACAAAGGTTAAAGATTTGAATGCTTTTACAGTCTTTCATATATTGTTATCTTGAGATTGTCATACTTGCTCATTAGTTCATATAGCTTGCTGAGCGATTTTGGCTTACCCTTGTTTATCTTGTTTAATCTTTCAGTTAAACCTGAGCATGACCATCATATGTCATACAGCCAGAAAGGCTGTGTATCACGGACCCCAGAGGAGGGTTAGATTTCAGTAACCTGAGCAGGTAGGTTTTTGGAGAGTAAAGATTGCGTAGATAGATATTTTGTAATAAAACTTGAATTAGTTGTAAACCTTAACTAGACTTTTGATTATTGGCGTAACTTCTTTTCGAAGTTATTCTAATAACACTAAGTGGTTTGTAATAATAACTTTATATTTTGTTGGAGCCTGTTTCATATCAGACCTGTGATCGATCCACTGGTTAGTTAAGGTGGTCGTGGTTATTTATATTTTATTATTATCCAGGTTATGTTATATTATTTGTTGGTTCGTGACTCCCAATTTAGACCCCAGATTTGGAGGGTGTCACATTTTGACGTGATTTTAAAAAAATTATTTTAGTTTCTAGTTCTCATTACCTCTCTTGTTTCAATACAAATTTAAGTTTAATTTTCTAAAATTATCCTCATATTTTTTTTCGAGATTTAATTTTTTTAAACTTAACTCCGTTCTTATTTTCCACCAAATCATCAATCATCAATATATACTTATATAAAGGAGAAGACGGGGGCGTTTATGTGGCGCCTCTCAAATAGCCTCATTCTATTTTTCTAATTTTCTCGATTTTTTGAATTAATAAACAGAGAAAATCTTAATTACCTTATATTCTCCTAAACTTTGCTCTTAACTCAAATTACCTTCTTATTATATTATTCTAAAATTTCTCTACTATATCAATAAACTTTCCTTTTAACTCAAGTTATCAAATTACCATCTTATTATTCTCCTAAAGTTTCTCTACTATATCAATAAACTTTCCACTTAACTCAAATTATCATCTTATTATTCTCATAAATTTTTTTTTACCATATTATTATTCTTTAAACTTTAATTTCAAGTTGAAACTTAATTACCTCATTTTCTCTTAAACTTTATCCTTAACTCAAATGACCATGTTATAATTTTACTTAAATTTCTCCATCAAATTATTATTCGCCAAAACTTTCTTTTCAAGTCAAAGTTCTTATCTTAATACTCTCTTAAATTTCAAGTCCTAAAATATAGTTTAAAAAGGAAGTAAATAATCTTATATATACATAAGTGTAAATTGTTTGGCTTGAAAAAAAGGAGCAAATTGTTAACTAGATTTTTCATTAGCGCTTGTATTTCAAAATTTATTTTGCATGTTATGATAGTTTTGTCACTATTTATTTTGTTAAGTATTTAAGTGTTTGTTATTATTTGATTGATTTTATGATTTTAGAATGTTTGATTGATTTTATGATTTTCGAATGTAGACTTTTGCCCAGGAAAAACGGAGGACATTGTAGATCGGTTATTTTTAGAGTTTCGTTTTATTATTGAGGCTGTTTAATTATAAAGGATTATTTTATATTTAAATTTAATTAATTTATGTTTGTTACTTTCATTAGCACTTGTGTTTCAAAATTTATTTTGCATATTATGATAATTTTGTCACTATTTGTTTTGTTGAGCCTTTAAGTGTATGTTATTGTTTGATTGGCAATTTAGTACACGACACGAAAACGACATGAAAATTACGGGTTTGGGTTGACCTTTTCGGTACATGAACACGAAAGTACACGAACACGAAATTAGTGTTGGATTTGGGGTTAACCTTTGGTACACGACACGAAACGAAAGCACACGAAATAAATAAATATTTAAATAAATTTATTAAAATTATATGAATATATATACTTTAAAATAATATTATATATATAATTTTTAGAAAAGATAAATACAAAATTAGTTCCAAATTTAAATTTTACCATACTTAAGGACACTTGATTCTTTATGATTAAGACTTGACTAGTGAAAACTCAATATTTAAATATTTTATTTATTTATTTTTATTTTTATTTTTAATCTAAAATTACACGAAACACGACACGAATCGTACACCGAAATGAAGGTACAAGAACACGAAATGAAACGAATTCTTAACGGGTCGAGTTTGGGTTGGCATTCATGACACGAAACACGAAAGTACACGACACGAAAGTATACGAAACGAACTAATTGCAAGCTCTACGGAGGATGCTATTGATCAGTTAGTTTTAGACGTTGTTTGATTTTATGATTTTAGAAAGCAGCCTTTGTCCAGGAAGAACGGAGGCTGCTATGGATCAGTTAGTTTTACAGGTTCGTTTCATTATTGAGGCTATTTAATTATAAAAGGTATTATTTAATATTTAAATTTAAGTAATTTATGTTTATTATTTTATATTAAATATAATCAAAAGATATATTAGAAAGCTGTTGTATCGTCATATTTAATAATTTTTTTAAAATATTACTATACTGCCGTCGCGAAGCGCGGCTCATTGTCCTAGTGTACTTATATAAAGGAGAAGACGAGGGCGATATGGTGACGGCTCTTAAATTGTTTTGATCAATATTTCTAATTTTCTCAATTTTTTGAATTAATAAATATTAAAAACTACAATTGCTTTATATTCTGCTAAACTTATTCCTTTATATCAACTTATTATCTTAATATTTTTCTAAAGTTCCTCCTGCCTAAATTTTAAGTGGTAGAATGCTTTATATTCTCCAAAAATGACTCATTTATATCAACTTGTCATCTCAATATTTTCCTAAAGTTCCTCCTGCCCAAATTTTGAGTAATAAAATTCAGTTTTTTTTATCTTTAAAACTACAATTGCTTTATAAGACGGTGTGGTGACGACATCGTTTAAATTTATTTTTCTAATTTTCTTAATTTTCTAACTAATAAATATTAAAAACTACAATTATTTTTTATTCTCTTGTACTTTCTCATTTATATAAACTTATCATTTAATATTCTCCTAAAGTTTCTGCGGCATAAATTTTAAGTAATAAAGTTAGATTCTTTTAACTCTTTAAAACTATAATTGAATTATATTCTCGAAAACTTTCTCTTTTATATTAACTAATCGTCTCAATTATTATTATTATTATTAAATAGAAAAAATATTTATTACCTCATATTCTCCTAAACTTTCTCCTTTAACTCAAAATACTATCTTATTATTCTCCTAAAATTTCTCTATTATATTAATATTTTTCTTAAAATTTATGTTAAATTTAAAGTTAATTAACTCATATTCTCCTTAACTTTCTTTATAACTAATTACTATCTTATTGTTCTCCTAGAATTTCTCTTCAATTCATATTACCATATCAATATTCTCTTAATATTTTTCTTCAAGTCAAAACTATCATCTTAATATTCTTCTAAATATCAAGTCCTAAAATTTCTCTAAGTGTCTTATCACCATTTTAATGTTACAAAAACTCTTTTCAAATAGAACTTACGATCTTAATATTTTTCTAGGTTACCTAAATTTTAAATAATAAAAATTAGATTGTTTAACTTTTAACTTAGACAGTAGTTACAGATATTTTTATTATAAAATTAAATAATAATAGGATTTCCTAAATTAAATTAGTCTTTAAAAATATTAAAATTAAATTTCATGATATGATTAATTGGTAATATAATTTTATGATATTAGATTTGTAAATAACTAGAGAGCAGCTCGAGTAAACATGTTTAATCAAAAGAATTTTTTTTCAAAATTTTATATTTATTCAGAATTTCAGAAGGATCCGCATAAAACGAGAAATTAAAAAAATTTTAATATAATTTAAAAAAATTATTTTATTGAAAAGTACAATTATAAGACCACTACTATGCATTAGTAAGCTAGTACATTAAATGTCTTTAAAAAAATTGTACATTAACACTGTGATCCAGAGATTTTTCAGGGAAGAAGAGAATAGAAGAGAGAACGAGAGAAGAGAAGAGAAGAGATTGAACATAAAATATTTTTCTCTCGCGTGCTCTTAAGTTTATAAGAAGCGGAAAGAAAATGAATCATTCTTGTGCTCCACAGTTGGAAAGAAAATAAAAGAAATGTTGTATTGTGTTAGTGTTTTGTGCCCTAGAGACAACACTATTATGTTTTTGATATAAGATAATTGGATTATTAATATTAATGTTCTATCGATTATTCATTTCTAATTTATTCAATCTTAATTTACTGCGATATAAATATTAGATTAATAAATGTCCTTGGAATATGATATGCATTCAATATCTCTAAGCATGTGACTTGGAAATGAGATTATGAGAATATTATCAATATTACAAAAGATCCCTAGTCGAGTATTATTATCAAGGGACAATAATAATATATTAAGACTGGTGTGTTTGTTGACTGATGATCACATCTCATCGATCATAGGTATACTGATACTAAAGTAAAAAAAACATGCACATGTAAGTATATATAAATACATGGTGCTGGATAAACCCAATGTGAGAATCTACATGTCGGTTGTGTCATAAGTAATTCTCACAGTAATAATGATGTAATGGTCCTTAGACTTGACATATTTATATTTCTATATGAGAATTAATATACTTTGATTACATTAAAAGTTACCTTTAACCGGGTAATGATAAAAGTGTATCTCGGGTATATTATAAATCATATGAGAAATATGAATGATCTATAAAGTATTTAACCCTCCTATTTTAGGAGTGATATTATTGGCCTCTTGTGTGAGTTAGACTATGAACTGCGTGGCCGCGCTCAAATGTTGATTTGATATGATAGTCTAGTCATTGATCAAGGAAACCTGGATTTTACTATAAAGAGGATGACACATAACATACCTCGAGTTTAATCTATAATATGTGGTTAAAGGGATTATATTACATTGTACATTATTCACAAAAGGTTTAATCGATCACCGATTTAATTATTATTACTTGGGAAGCAATGATGTATTACTANACCTTTACGGCTTAGATCGCACAAGGCGGGATACGTGGTGATTGATAAAGCTAGGACCTCCATCTGTCAACCAATTCGTAAAGCTTCAAAAGGTAAACGCATTTGATCTACGAATTAAATCTCGTTTTCGCATGGATCCTGTGTTAGGGTTTCAAATTTTTTTCCTATTTTTATTACTTCGTGTGCTGCGTTTGATGCATCGAAACCCAACATATTGTTACTAGACTACCCTTGCAAACATAAATATTACAGCATTTTACAATAAAACATGACTTTGAAGTGGCAACCCTGATGCAAGATCTTAATGCAGGTAGTTGGGCAAAGGTAACCGTAGAGAAATGTGATTAGGAAAACTATTAGTAAAATCCGTAATTAGTATCTCTTATTTAAATAGAAGGTTTCTCAACAAAAATCACCACCATAAAGAACAAGATAAAGCCTTTGATCTTGAAGGTTATGTTTATACCCTTTAGTTTAGGACTATCGAGACTGGATATTCTACGTCTCCCACGACAAGATGCTGAGATCCATCATTAACTAACATCTGACCATTTTCATCTGACCCCTACTTTCTGTCCTCCATCCAAAGCAACACTCTGAAATCCTACCAACTGCTTCATCGCCATTCCATCCCTGTTCTTGGCTTGTTTAACGAATATTTAAACATGATGCTTGTCAGCTATTTCCCCATGATTCTAAACTTCAACGGTAGCAGAGAATTTAGCTTTCTCACATGACTCTATCCCCGATTTTGAAACCAGCATGTACTGAGCTGCACTTGAGTTTGATAGACCTTGCTTTACTGATAATGGATTCAAATAAACTTGGCTTTCTGTAACAGATAAAATAAAGCTCAGGCCAAATAGATACACCTTTTTGCCATGACAGTGGACAATAGTCCATTCATTTTAACATGTTTTTCTACTTCGAAATCAAAATGCATCTAGTATATGCATATTAACATGTATTCAGCAACTTTGCGACTAAGTCACGAATATACCGGTGCATAAGCTGGCAACTCCATAAGTAATCTAAAATTTGACTCAACATGACAACATATATGTCAACGATTATTTTCAAGCTTATTTAGAACTGGTAATCAGTTAAGAAAATGTATTGCAGGTCAAGAAAAAAGACTATAAAAGAACTGACATCATTTCTAAACTTTTATTTTGGACTCCCCAGAGCCACCATTATAATCAAAATGATCACTATTAGCTACACCAGATTTTCAGTCCTACATTCTTCATTTCTAACCAACTAAGTATTTACACAATCTTGTAAGGAAGAGTGCGCAATTGGAGCTATGCTTGTTTTAGACTACTCTATCATAATTGCATGCAGTCACTATCTACACCTTCAGGAACTAACCTGATCATTCAGGGCACAGAGAATTCATGAGCTCACAGGGTGACGAAGACCAAACTGGAAGATCCAAATGAGCTGCTTCGACTTCCTGAACGTTGCATAATGCTTCATCATCCTACAACTACTAAAAAAAATCTGGAGATAACCCATGTTGCTGACAAGATCACAAAATACTAAAATAACAAATCTGGGATATCCAAATCATAAACTATTAAAAAACTACAAGGTGCAAACATGTCTCAAATTAAATATCTTAATCCAGAAATATGCAAAGCATAAGAAAGTTAATCCTAAAATTGAACACTAAATTTCATCAGCCTACAACTTTGCTACCATAACTACTAAGGTCCTGCTGTGATAAAAAAATAATAATTAAATGTCAGAAACCAATAAGACCACAATGTCAAACTTATTGCTTCATCATTGCTTCTAAGATTTTCTTTCGCATTTGAAGGGGACAACTAAAAATTGCCCTAACATTCTCCGGATGTTTCACAAGGAATAAATAAGCTTCACAAATTTCATCGACATCCAACTCATGATATATTTCTTGTTTGGTATAAACACGTTGTCGAGACCTTTCTAATATAGTATTACTCTCCTTTAGTATGGTGTGTCCTTCCTTGATAGCATTTGCAACATTTTCCAAAGAAGCCATAATTTTTGTTATTCATGTCATTTTCATTCTCGATTTTCTTCTTCCTGTCTTTTATTTCCGCTTTATCCTCGTACTTCCTTTTTTACCCTTTGATTCATTTGCAACATTAAAATGTCCCTGTGGAGATGGTGTCGCTGCAACAAATTAAACATCATTGTCATTTTCTATGTTGTCCAAATTCACGGTATTTTCAAATAACAAGCTATTAACTTCTTCAATAGATTCCCAACCACTAGTGCATGTACTGGACCTCCGCTTATTCTTTTCTTTTGCTATTTCAGCAGCAGAACCTGTTGCTCTATCTTTTGCAAATAACTCATGTAATTCATTGTAATTAAAAATTTGTTATGTCTTCCACTTGGTTGCATCAGGTTTTTCCTATAAGATTAAATAAAGAATATTAGCAAGATTAAACATTTAAAAGAACTCATATCACTGTTGAATTAATAAGCATCAGAAATTAAACACACAGCTATTAGTTGTTCCCATATTTCTTCATCAGCTGCTTCGAACAACTTAGTATCTGAATTCCAAGAAAATCCGCTCAACCCAACTCCATGAAATAAATCGTAGCACTGAGAAAAATGATCTTTCAGAGTTTTTAAACGATTCTTCAAGTGAGCTTTGGTAAAACTTATCTTTAGTTTTAGCTGCAACTCGTTCACCATATTCATATAAGCCAAGGATGTAAAAGTTCCATCGATCCTGTTGCCTTCATATTGCTGGTTAAGCATAGCTTGAATAAATAACGTATCCATTGAAGGATTCCAAATTAGTTGTTTGCGTTTCACTGCATCTCCTTCCTTTTTTTCCTTTTAAACCAAAATAATAACAATAATAATAAGTTATTAAACAGAGAAGGTCCTACTATCACAAAACAGAGATGAAGAAAAAAAGCAGAAAAGAAGAGTCTATCTCTAATTAAAATCAGTCAGAACAACATATAACAATGATTACAAATTTTAAATGGGAAGTACCTTATTCTTAACTTCCTTTCCGGAGCCTGTGGTGCACGTAACTGAATTTGGATAGCTTGTTGCCATCGTTCTGGTTTTTTCTTGATTGTTTATAGAATTGATAAATATTATATGTAAAACATAGATTATATGAAAAAACTCTGGAATCATATATAAGAAAACTAAGAGAACAAGATTATGAATAAACAACCACAAATGACACATTCAACAAATTAAATATCATAAATGATCAGTCAAGAAATAAAATTACATGTCCTACTTAAGAATAACTTAAATTTATTAACTTCAAAAAGACACTCGACCAAAACTAATATCTAATCTAACATTTCAACATCAGTGTCTTTATGCAATACATAATCGCTCCACATAGTATTTGCTATAGTATTCCGTATTCCATCTGCAATAGCAGTATCTTCTGATCTGTCTCTTACTGCATGAAATACTACTTCAGGAGTTTCGCGTTCTAACTCTTCGTCCACTTCTTTTTCATAAGTCAAATCAAGGTCTTCATCTAGTAAAAAGTTATGCAAGATACAACATGCAATAAATATGGTTAGACTGTGTTTCACACGAATAAAATGGTTCAGTTGTACTTCTAATTATGGGAAATCTTTTTTTTTTCAACACGCCGAAGGCCCTTTCAATAGTGTTCCTAGGGCTGTGCATTCGGTTAACCGAAACCGAAACCGAAATAATTTTCGGTTAACCGAAACCGAAATGTAGGTAATTATCCTTCCGAAAACCGAACCGAAATAAATTCGGTTTTCAAACCGAACCGAA
>PHNY01080861.1:0-11382 GCA_003724115.2 Anethum foeniculum
AAGCCTACCAACAATAAAAAGGTACTAAAACTAGAAAATACACCATAAGAAGGAACTTGCTTACTTAAAGAACATGAAAGCTTACAAATTGATTCCTTGTTTCAGCCTAGCTTCATGTTTACAAATTGACTTAATCACATACTGAGTAGGCTTGTTAAATGTGATGTTCAGACATGCCTTGAGCCCAACAAGACAACTTATGCCCTTCGCATGGAGGACTCTTGCTTGTCTTGACGCAATCGAAGAGAAACATAATCTTAAGTTGATGCTGATGTCGTCAAGTGTGGTTATACTTTCAAGAAGTTTAACAATTGTAGGTTTAGTTTTGTTAACAGGAAAAAAGATGAATTATTGATCTTGAACAACGACACCGTCAATGACAGAGGATGGAAAACTGAATTTTTCTTCGCCAATAAGGCGTCTTTAGGAACCGTTGCAGATGATTTATTGGAAAAATGGAATATTGAGGGTAATTCCTTTTCTCCTTTGGTTGTTAATTACTTTTATTATTTATTCGATATGTCATTCTCTTGCTTGCATGCTCCGTTTTAGAGGTAATTTAGTCTTCCTTGTTGTAGCTGCACATGCATAATTATGCCCACAATTGCGTGTTATTTGTGAGTTACTACGACATGTTTGCTTCTGACCCTTGATCACATTTTCTTGATCTTTCTTCCTCATATTTTCGTTGTGTGTTGGTCAGTAGATGTATTTATCTTAAGATCTGACTTGTTAGTTAGTTTCCCGTCAGATGTGAGCTTTGATTTGGATGAAAATAATGTCAAGGCTAAGGAAATTGCGGAAAAGATTATGGCCTTACCTGTCAGCGACATACTGTGGCCCAATTTTCTTAATAGACCCATTAAAAATGCATTCATGATCGATGTTGATGATTTTACTTCAAAGATGAGAAAGATTGCCCCCGGGTTGATGTAGATGTCTTTGATGCTACAGGGAACAAGGGTGCTGCTACTAGGACCAGAAGTAAATTATCTACCCCTGTTCGCAAGCCTTCTGTATCAGTTCACAGTATTTCATCAGAATCTAAGGAGAGTCCCAAAACTTTTTATGACATTGAAATGAGCTCTGAACTCAAGTATGCTAGAGGTATTTGTTGATCGATGTCCTTCTTTATGTATCTACTTTTGTCATTTTGCTTATCATTAGTTTTGCTCGCATCCATTGATCCTTGCTTCATAATTATAGAGTTTAAGCCACCAGTTTTCAAGCCACTAATTATTTGTAGCGAAGATCTTTTCAACAAAATATCTTGTAAGGACAAGTCAACTGAAACTGGAGCCTCTAAGGCCCCTTTACTTATCAACCCCACTGTTAGTCCCCCCGTTAAGAGAGTCAAAACTGATCCATCTAGTGTTTATGTTATTGGTGGTAGTAGTCAGTTTACTCCTCTAGTGGCCAATATCTATGATGTCGACGCTAAGCCATCCTCCTTCGCGCATTTCCTGGAAGACATATTGTTGCCACAATCAATCGATGGCCACAATTCAAAGAATGTTGATGATATTCTGGATGAAGCTAAGGGTCACGCTTTTCATGTAAGACAATCTTCCACTTATGGTTTCTACCATTCCTGTCTTCATTCTTCATATTTTATTCCTGTTTAACTATTTCTCACAATGTATTATGTGTTTGATAAATTTTTCTTTGTTGATTGGTGCCCTTTATTGTGCACAACCTCCAGTGTACCATGGTGGCCCAAGAAGCTTATTTTAGTGAACTTAAGAAGTTTAAAGAACTTGAAGAGGACCACGATGGTTGTGGTGAAAATTTGAAAAACGCACTCGAGCAAGCGGCTGATAGTTTGAAGACTGCTAAGGATGTCCAAGGTGAATTTGATGAATTCGCAGTGAAAGTGCAATCTTTGGAGGCTGGGATGCGAGATGAAGTGAATAAAGTGGTCACACGACAAATCATGAATACTCGTGTGGAGATGATGCTGGAATACAGCCAAGGTGAATGGAAGGCTTGGGACGTCAATGAGACTATTCGCATTTACAATGACTTGTACCCTGAGGATGCATTTCCCATCGAGCCTATTGAAGATGGAGCTGAGGCTAAATCCCCCAAGGATGATGTTCAAGGAGACAAGTAACAAGTCTCCTTGTTTTATTTATTTTTGCTATATTTCTCCAAAACTATGAACTGTTTCTGTTTGTTGGTGTTTTCATTTGTTACTTTTCGTTAAACGTTTCATTCCTGTTTCGCCATGTGGCGGGGAATGTAGTTATTTGGGACTGCTGCCAAGTCATGCAATTCGATATTTCCTTATGTTTTTATAAAATTTTTATGTCTTCGTAGAATTGATGTTGTTAGAGGTATTTACCTCTTTTTGCACTTCATATATGTGTTATCATATTTGATGATTCTTTTGTCGAGATGGGGTTGAATGGTGAGCAATAGAATGCCTAACCCCAGATCGCTGATGAATTCTGTTATCTGGTAGAAAATTATGATAAATATTCAACTCTGTTTATCATAGGTGTGTTGCGAGTATGATGTAGCCGACATGTCAATCAAACCTGTAGGACTAATGTGACACTCCCCCTTACTGCGTAGCACAATGGGTTTTGTTTTATATTATGTATATGTTACGTCTAAGGTATTTGTAAATGTTTTGTCGTTTTTTTAATACGTTAGTGCATGCACTCGTAGGATGGTTAAGAGGCCCTTCCCTCTTGAAACTCACCAGACTTTTTGTCATGTTCATGTTTCATTGTTAATTTTGTTTAAACGTTTCTTGTAATGGCTTCGATCGCCATTTGGATTTAATTTGTTACAATCTAACTATTGTCGTAGGGTGATCAGCCCCTCATGCTTGTTCATGTCGCGAAGATAAGTTGTTTTTAAAATATTTTTAACAAATTATTATTGTAATCTAGGTAATTCCTCCATTGTGGTTTACATTATATGTATGCATCATGAAATAAACACAACAAGACGTGATTTATTAGGCACAAGTAGTGGAAAAGCACAAAATAAACATGCATTTTCATATATAAGTCAATTTCAACATGGTAAAAAGCATCCCACCAAATGTCAAGTCAAAACTCAAAAACCAAACTACTAAACATTCAAAACTATGTCCTAGTGACTTATTGATATTTGTCCTAGGGAATTAAAACTGATTGAGAAAGGAAACTTTACACTTGATAAAGCTTCAAGTGCAGTGCATTCCAGCTTCTTGGTACTTGTATGCCGTCCAAAGTAGACAATAACATCTATAAAGTATGGTCCCTCCCATGTGTCAGCGAATTTGCCCGCCGTTACATCTGTGGTATTTTGAAACGTTTTCCTCAGAACCAGGTCTCCAACTTGAAATGTCCTAATGTGGGCATGCTTGTTGTAGTTGCCAGCAATTCTTTGTTGGTAAGACACCATTCGCATTCTTGCCATCTCCCGCAACTCGTTTATTTTGTCGATATCATGTGTAAGTTCTTGTTCATTCGTCTCAGGTGTCAATAGCCCGTACCTAGCAGTAGGCATCATGACCTCAGTAGGCAGTACTGCTTCGGTTCCATACACCAAACTGTATGGAGTTTGACCGGTCGACGTCTTGGGCGTTATCCTATGCGACCATAGCACCCAAGGCAATTCTTTAGCCCATTTGCCTTTACAAGATGTTAGCCTTTTCTTTAAATTATTAATAATAATCTTGTTGTTGGACTCGGCTTGCCCATTGGCTTGAGGATACCTTGGTGTCGATTTGATCAGGTTGATGTTCCACTTCTTACAAAACGCCTCAGTTTTGTAACTTATAAATTGTGAGCCATTATCAAAAATTATCTCAGATGGTACTCCAAACTTGCACAGGATGTTTCTTTGTATAAAAGAGATCACTTCTTTAGATGTGACTTGTTTGAACACTTTTGCTTTGATCTATTTGGAGAAATAATCCGTCATGGCCAACATGAACACCTTTTGGCCCGGTGCAGGTGGCATTTTTCCTACAATATCCATTCGCCACTTCATGAAAGGCCACGAGGGGACCGACGGGTGAAGGCATTCTGACGGCTGATGAATTACGGGGGCATGTCGTTGACATGGGTCATACTTTTGGACATGTTCAAGGGCATCTTGTCTCAGTGTCGGCCAATAATATCCCATGCGCAATATTTTTAGTGACAGATTGCGGCCATTAGTGTGATTTCCACATTCTTCTTCATGAATTTCTTTTAAGACCATGTTGGACTCATCTTTTTCTAGACATCTCTGCAGCAATCCAGTAGAAGACTTCTTGAATAAGACATCATTATTTAAGGTAAAACATGATGCTTTCATTTTGAGTGTTCTGGCTTCGTTATTATTGCTGGGTAATTTTCCATGTAAAAGATAGTCATTGTACATTTGTGTCCAGTTGTTCGGACCGTCACCATCTTCATTGTGTTGCGTACCAAGGGTCAACACTTCTGCTTGTTCCATCATTCTCTCGTTGGCCGGTTTCATAATGTGAATGATAGGTATATTGGCTATATTGACGCCTTTGAATACGGCACTGAGGCCTGCTAATGCATCCGCTTGTACATTCTTCTCTCTTGGTACTTGACGTATGTTAAAGGCTTTAAAGAAGTGTCAAGTCTTTGACAATATTAAGATAGATGATCATTTTGGAATCTTTTGCCTCATAAGAGCCATTAATATGATTAACAATTAAGAGCGAATCATAATTTACGTCAATGCTCCTAACCTTCATGTCTTTGGCAGTTGTCTGCCCCAAGATCAATGCTTCGTATCCTGCCTCGTCGTTGGTGGCCTTAAAATCAATTGAATATAACACTATATCCCCCTGTGGCGATTTGAGTACAAGCCCTAAGCCTGTCCCATTTAACGTTTGATGCCCCATCAGTGTACAAAGTCCACGGGTGGATGTCGGCCTTGGAGACTACTCTTTGGAACTCTTTTTCTGCTGTTGTCATTTGGCTTGGACTGAAATCAGCCACAAATTCAGCCAAGGCTTTTGATGTTATAGCTGTCTTAGAGTCATAACATATGTCATATGTGCTTAAACGGATAGCCCATTTGGCCATACGTCCTGTCAAGTCGGGCTTACTCAACACTGTCCTCATTGGGAAGTTTGTCATGACATGTATTTTATGAGACTCGAAATAATGTCTTAGCTTAGTAGATGTCATGGCTAATGCAAGTACTAACTTTTTGAGAGATGTGTAACTTGTCTCGGTATCCACTAAACTTTTGCTCACGTAATAGACGGGTGATTGGAGTCTTTCTTCTTCTCGCACTAGTACACCACTCACAGCTTGATTAGTAACAGATAAGTATACATAGAGGTCCTCACCTTGTTTTGGTTTGGATAGCAGTGGAGGGGTTGTCAAATACTTTTTTTAGCTCAGCAAGCACGTTTTCATGCTTTTTTGTGCAGTCGAATCCCTTATTTTTTCTCAAGACGTCATAGAATAATTTGCACCAGTCAGAAAAGCGAGAAATGAATCTGTCCAAGGCAACGACACGTCCTGTCAACTTTTGCACATCTTTGACACTGGTAGGGCTTTCTAGCTCAAAGATGGCTTTTATTTGCTCAGGGATAGCTTTTATCCCCCTCCTTGTCACCATATGTCCCAATAATTTCTTGGGGTTCAGCTTCATTTTGCGGGGTTCAGCTTCATGTTAAATGCTCTCGAGATGTCAAATACTTCTTGTAAATTTTTCACATGGTCTTCAGCGTTTTCTGATTTTACACCATGTCATTAATGTATACTTCCATTGTTTTACTTATTTGTGTGTTGACAAGTCTTTGAAATGTTGCTCCGGCATTACGTAGCCCAAACGGCATGGCTAAGTAGCAATATATCCCCTATCTGTTATGAAGGCTGTCTTCTCAGCATCAGACGGCTCCATTTGAATTTGATTGAAGCCACTTGAGGCGTCTAAGAATGTTAGTAATTCATGTCCAGCCGTTGAGTCCACCATTTTATCAATGTGTGGTAAAGGATAAGGGTTTTTTAGGACATGCTTTGTTCAAAACCGTATAGTCTACACATACTCTCCATTTTCCGTTCTTTTTTTGCACTATTACGACATTTGCCAACCACTCTGGGTAATCGACCTCTTTGATCATTCCAGTCTTCAGGAGTCGGTTAACTTCTTCATTGAGGATTTTGTTCCTTTTTGCGCCAAATTTCCTTCTTTTCTGTTAAACTAGGGTGTATGTTGGGTCTATATTCAGCTTATGAGTGATTACGTTTGGGCTTATGCTCGTGATGTCTTCGTGTTCCCAAGCAAATGCGTCAAGACATGATGTCAAAAATTCAACTAAGTTTGCCTCTATTGTGGGGGATAGATCTTCTCCTATTAGCACTTTTTTATCTCCTGCCTCCAGATTAACTTCATTTAACTTATCTGGTCTTGTCGCATTTACAACGGGTGTCTCTTTGGTGTCATGTTGAACAGTTGGTTCTAGACATGTTTTATAGCATTCTCTCGCAACACTTTGATCTCCATAGATTTTCTGTACTCCCTATGGTGTTGGAAATTTAATCACTTGATGATACGTAGAGAGCACTGCTTTCAAATCGTGGATCTAGGGCCTCCCCATTATGATGTTATATGTTGAGTCGCAATCAATTATGAGAAAATTTTCTAATAAGTTCACACCTTGAGCATATGTTGGTAAGGAAATTTCACCAATTGTCCTCTTTGTCTCCCCACTGAATCCCACCAGTGTAGTTGATCTTCTGACCATGTCGCTTTCAGCAATCCCCATTTGTTGCAAGGTCTTCAACATCATGATGTTCGCAGCGCTTCCATTATCCACCAATATTCTTTTCATAAGACAATTTTCAATGGGGAGGGAAATGACAAGGCTGTCATGTTGAGGCTCTATTACAAATTCCTTATCTGATTCATCAAAGATTAATGCTGGAATATTGTTCTCTATTACGTCAATTCGAGATACTTGTACTCATCTTCCCCTTGCTACACGTTTCGCTTGTGAGTATGTTGTTCCACATATTTCTGAACCTCCTGCTATGAAATTGATCACTTTGTGGTGTGGAGGAGGCGGCGGTTGCCTTGGAGGAGTCCTGTCTCTTCTTACAGGTGTTCTATCCCTTCTGACGTGTGTAGATTTGACGCTGGTCATGAACTCAGATAGGTAGCCTTTCTTGATGAGAAATTGTAGTTCTTTCCTTAACGCCACACAATCGTAGGCCTTGTGTCCATAATCTCCATGGTAGTCACACCATAGTTTAGAGTCCGGGTTAGCTTTTGGTTTGTTGTTTTTTGGTGGCCACTTCACGACATCTCCTAGTTTGGTGAATTCTCTCATCATGGCTGCTGTTAGGAGGAAAAACACACACACACACATACGAGATTCATAACAACCAATGCGGAGTACACACACAATACATGTATATGACGCAGCAAACCCACGCCCCAAACTTGTATTATTAATCAAAATAATTATCAATAATACATCAATACATAACATCTCAACGATGTCCCAAACCCAATACTTAAGCTAAACAATGCTCAAGCATACAATCAAACAATAACACCTCAATGGTGTTCTAAACATGATACTTGAGCCAAACAATGCTCAAACATCTCCCAAACAATACCTAAGGCTACATCTTAAGTATTCATTATTTCTATCAAACAATATGACTATGTATATATAGCCACCCCAAACTTAACCACCAAGACTTACCATACTCGTTGTACAAGTCTTACCATACTTGTTATAAGTCTTCTATTCTTGATGTCCAATCTTCCAACTTTGTGACCAAGACATACCAAATATAATAATTGTCTATCCATACAATTACTATCCTACCCAATTATGATAATAATTGTCTATCCATACAGTTATTACCAAATCCAATTATGTCTTATACCACCAAGCCCATACAACCCATTGGGTTGAAACCCAACAATGCAGGGGTTATGTTGAAGTCGTAGCTATCCCAAGTTGGGGGTAAGTTTAGGTCTTTTCTCCGATCAGCATACTCTTGAGTCGCATTGACACGGTGTTCTTCCCTTGCCATCCTGGAGTAGGGTTTGTAGTCTCTGAGCCTAGTTGATGTTATTTTACGACTTGGATGATCGTACTTGTCGTGGTCTCCTCTTTTATCTTCTTCTAGCCTGACATGTGCCATAGTTTTACATGGATATTTTGTGAGCTCGTCGTATAGTGGTGAATCCCTTTCCAGCCCCCTCCTGAATGCTTCTATAGCTATTGGGATGTCGCAATTGGTAATTGTGACTTTTTCTCTATTGAACCTCGTGAGGTAATCCCATAACGACTCTCTGTGTCTTTGGGCTATTCTGTATAAATCACTTGTAGTTTTTTCGAACACTCTACTACTAGCAAATTGTAAGTTGAATGCGTCCCCAAGATCAGCGAACGTACTTATACTACCTTTTGGTAGTCCTACGAACCATTGTAGGGCTGGTCCTGATAGTGTTGATCCGAAACCTTTGCACATGGGTGGTTCTTGCAAATCCCTTGTGATTGGTACTGTAAACATTCTCTGCTTGTATTGAGCAATGTGTTCCTGTGGGTCACTCGACCCATCATAAGGCTTCATATGAGGAATTGTGAATCGTTTTGGAATTTCCACCAGGGCTATGTCATTTGAGAATGGTGAGTCTGCATAACTCATGGGTATGGCCTTTTCCAAAGATTTGGGTACTCCCGAGATTCGTTCTATCATTTCCCTTAATTTTTTCAGTTCTTTTTGAACGGATTCAGGAATCTGATTCCGTGACCTGGACCCTCCATGTCTAGATCTTCTTCTTTCTCGATCCATGTCTTGTTCTTTCATCATCACGTCGTTCTTCATGTTGTCGATCTCCATTTTTCCCGGTCGATGTTTCCTTGTCATTTTTGTCGAGAATTTCAATTTCCTCATCTTTTTCTCCTTGTTGGTCCCATCCCTCTGCCTCGTCCATGTTCAGCCGCCTTACCACGCTTTTTACTGTCTTTCTCGGGCAGGATTAGTCTTGGATTTGGCTGTAGCGACCTCTTTTCATAGCGATGCATTCTCGGATCGTAGGTTTTCCATCTCCGATTGCAATTTCTTCAACGTTACAGCCATCTTCTTATCCGTGTTAACGCTTCCTCCTTGATCTGTCGTTCCTTCTTGTTCTTCGTTCGCCATTGTAGCCAAATAAATGAAACCTTAACAAATTTCTCACAGACGGCGCCAATTGTTTTTACCAAAATTATATGGGGTAATTGTTAATGTTAGTTTAGTGCTTTACTTGGTTTGGAAATATGAATATAACAAGAACAAATAAAGATTGAGACACTTGCAATTGTTTATGTGAAAAATCTATAAAGGTAAAAACCGCGGGTGGGATCTTTTAGCCCAGCCATAAAATCACTGTTGTGATCAAGGTGTTTGTGGTACAATGTGTGTACTTTCTTTATCTAACCATCTGTATATATAGTCTAAATCTATTTTTAATTTCCTATCTCCATTCTATCAAATTACCCACTTCCTCTTCTTAAGCACGTAGCAACAATGTAACTATATGATTTTGCCTTATCTCCTATCTGCGTGGGTAGTTATTTGACCGTTTCTATGTCCGCAGGTAGTGTCATGTTCCCAGTTTCGTCATGTCCCTTTTTCAAGCGTCGCGTCCAATGTCTGGCTGTCATAGGAAAATAGCGTAATAACAGGTCCCAATAATCTCACGGCCAATCCTGCTAAATTAACAAGTGGCAAACTTCAAAGAAGGTTGCATGAAAGAATTTTGTTTACAATTCGTCACTTTAAGTGGTGTTTTACACTATAATAGAGAAAGCCACTTCAAGTGGCATTTCAGGAAGTGTTTTTTTTCTTTGCGCTTTGCAGTTCGCCGCATCAACTTGCAGGATTATTTATACTTCAAGATCCTTCATTTTATACCATTTTGACGGGGTCTAGAAAAACATAATTTTTTCATAAAAAATCAAATTTATTGTTTTGTATTAAAATTTGAACTTCCTTTTTCTATACAAGCCAAAAAACTCGAGAATATAAAATTCAAAACAATGTTATCTAAACGTGCGAAAAAGTCATAGAAAAAGGCTAATTTGTCAAAAGCTTAAATCTATTTTCACAGACTAAAAAATCTTTTTAATATTAAAAATTCGTCTTTTCTGTCTTTATGAATATTTGAACTTTTTACTTTTATACAACCCAAATAAATTGAAAAAATAAAACCACTATGTCTTTTAAACACGTGAAAATGTCAAATAAACACTAATTTTTCACAAACATGATTCTATACTCATTTTGACGGGCCTAAAAAATATATTTATACATTTTATTGTGTTATATCGAAATTTGAACTTTCACCTTCTCCCCAAGCCAAAGAATTGGAAAAAATAAAATCCAAATAAAGTACAATCTCGATAAATAAATACGCTTGGGACCAAAAATATATATTCATTTAAAGAGATTATTTATTTATTGACAAATGAATATATTATTTACTTATCTATAAATGAATAATATTTCATTTAGATTTTTTTCTAGATTTTCTTCTTTTAATTATATTTTTTTATACATTTTTTTGACAAGATTTCTTTATACATTTTATATTCAGATGTACCTAAAATTTACCAGGATTATATTATTTCTGTAATATTTAGGTACATTCTTTTTTGTAATTTTAAATTAGTTATCCATGCGATACCATGTATTCGACTAGTATGTATGCATCACACAAAATTAAGGATCACATACATTTTGTAACGGTAAAAAATAATCAAAATTAGAAGTATTTTTCGAAAAATATGACTTATAAATATGTTTGAAAATTATTTATTAGAGCAAATGTATTCATATATTACATAAATATAAATATATTATTTGAAATAGTGATTATTCGTTTATATTTACATAGGGCTTATAAAGACTTAAAAAAAATTATTCGTTAATGCATTTAGCAAGATTATTTTATTAAGCCCGTTTACCCAAGTCCGGACCCGAAAAAATTATTTATTTGACGAGATTGTTTATTTATGGAACATTTACATATCAAGATTCTACTTTATGTTATTTAAACTCTAAAGGCGTGAAAATGCCTAAAAGCACTAACTTTAATTATACTTTGTCAAATACTTGATCTTATTCAAAGCCACAACAAAGTATACAAATGCAAACACTACATTCACAAAAGCATACTTAGGGCATGTTTGGCTCCGCACTTATAAGTCACTTATGACTTATATAAGCCCATAACAACTTATTGACGAGTGTTTGTCGACCCAACTTATAAGTTGAATTTACAATTTATAAGCTGATAAGTTGAAAGTTGGTAAGGATGTACTTTTTTCCAACTTATTTTGATTTTTTTCATTTTTTTATTAATTTTGATTTTAAAATATAAGTTTTAAATGTTTTTCTAATTTAA
>PHNY01080861.1:12948-39045 GCA_003724115.2 Anethum foeniculum
AAAATTTAAAAAAAATAAATTACTTATAAGTAATAAATTATTTAACCAAACAGGGCATGTTCACGGATTTCACTATGAAGAAGTGTACGTGTACCCACGACCTTCTGTACTACTTTTTCCGAAAACATTAATAATTCTCTTCGCATATGTCTACTAGTTGTTACTACCGACGTGTATGGAACGCTCATTTATAATATAATTTTATAAATAATTTTAATTTTTTTCTTTTTCTAAATAAAAGTTTAACACTTGAAGTTTAATTCAAAAAAAGAAAATTTAGAAAATGAATTATGGAAGTATACTTTATATTCGTCTTAAAATATATATGAACATTGAAAAAATTATGTTTACAATTCAGATCGATTGGTTAGTAAAAATATAGTTCCAATAGATAACTCTTTTGAGCGTTCATTAATAACTAAGCTCATTAGTTCAACCCTGTCTATTTGAACGACTGGTTTTAACTCTTCAGGTGGAAGAACAGGTAATAGAGACAAAACCATCCATTCTGGTAGTAGACACAAAGTCCTCCATTCGGATCTATATTATTCTTATTGAGATTTAAGACTAGTAGTTTGACTGAGAGAGGACATCCATGTTGTAGAAGGTATAGCATAGCTCAATTGAGGGCCTGGTATGTGATAAAACTAAACACGATGACATAAGGCCTCTCCAAGGACCTAATTTTCGAATAAAAGTTCATGAAACTACCAAATTAGTAGTGCAAATTATATATTTGACATTTGAGACTTACCCTAGCTGAAGGATGATAGATTAGGATTGAAGGCATATGGGAATGAGTGAGAAGCGTTTTATGACAAAAAGACGTGAAGGGGTGTCATAGACTTGTAACTTGTACTTTCCCTTCACACGGCTGTAATATATTTATGTTTGTGTTTGGTTGAGGTGAATAGAATAGAATAGAATAGAATGATCGAAACAAAAGGAAATTAATAGAAATTGGAGTGAAGATTTGAAAAAAAAAAAATTGAAATAGTGCAAAATTGTTATGATAAGAATTGTAAAAAAAATGAATGGGATAAGTAATGGAGCATTTCATCTCAAAATGGGGTGTTTACATTATAGCTTAGGTAATTAAGGATGAAATGGGGTAAAGAGTGAAAATTTTCAAATTTACTCATTTTGTACTTAAAATCTCATTACATTCCATTCCATTTCATTCAGCCCAACCAAACGCAACATTACATATAACTATATTTTTATGTTATTTTATAGCTAGCCAGTACTCACCACCTATGAATTTATCCTACTATTCTTAGCTTCTGTTTTCCGCAATTTGATGCCAACTAATAAAAATCTTAAAACTTTTTTTTAAATTAAATTTCAATTGTGCCGTATAATGTTCAACATCAAAAGCAACTCACTGAAACAGCTAGTATATTACACTTCGGAAGCATGACTTTTAGTTTCAGGTGAATCATGCTGCCTGCTAGTACACTTTATAGGAGCAAATGTCTAATGAGCACAGTAAAGGAGCTGTGTTCGCTCTCTGGCATGTATTCCTGATTTCTTAACATAATTGTATATAGATTTAAGCCCTAAGAAATTAAAAAACAGAAGACTATATTTCCCAAGGACAGTATCTCAGGATAAACGTGAACACTACTAAGAAAGAATAAAAGCACTCCAATTAAAATTTACAGAATCTGAACATACAAGATTCACAGCAGTCTGCTAATAATTTTGGAAGGTCTTTGAACAGTAGACAGACTTGACTAGTATACAACACAGAGATCCAGAAGAAATGCATCCACACTTATACTTTGGTGCTTCTGCATCAGGCCTGTCTTCCATGCAACAGACTTTCCCCACCTCGTACTTCCACTTCTGGACTTTCAGTTGGTTTTGGAGCAGATACAAGGTTTTTAAACCACGTGGCTTGGAACCTAGGAGGTCCTCTATTTGATATTCCTGAGGACTCTGAAGAGGTAGATGCATTAGAATTAGCACCCAGAAGAAACCGATATGCCACCTTGCTAGCTGATACAATCTCAGTTTTAGCCTGCCTAAACTGTATACAAGGGAGAGAAGAAGTATTAATACACAAAACAATACATTGCTAAATTCAAGTTTTGAACCAAAATAAAAAATTTAAAGATTGCCATGGTCTGATAATCTTTGTGAAAAAACATATTTAAACACTACCTGACAAGTTACAAGGAAAAGGGATTTTAAACATGATCACAAAAAAGAGACAACAGTACATTACTAACAAATTGAAATTCTACTTATGTCCGTGTCCTTATCTGTGCTCTGGTTTTTGCTGGTGGACGTATCCAGGATAGTATGTGGATGTGTTATCAGAATGGCCCCGTTTATGTCATGGAAAATAAACTAATCTGGAAAATGAGAGCTATATAATTTATTTTCTAGTGTTTGTCAATAACAGAAAATGTCTTCCTATGTTCGATAACACAATTAAAAATGAAAATAATATTGTTAAAAACTTGCAATAATTTGTTTTGTATTATTTGTATAATAAATGTAACAAACTGTGTTGAATTTAAAATTGAAAAAAAAAAAAAAGTAAACCACATTTTCTGTGTATATATATTCATAGATATATGTAAACCATACGAGGATAGTATGAAGGATGCAGAGCAAATATAATTTGTTTTTTATTGATTTATTGCAGCAACCCAATATCTTCCAAACCCTCCTTATGAACTTGCAGCATCTTCAAGTCTTACTCTTATTATTAAGTACGTAAAGGCACTTACGGTATTTACACAACTAAACTGCCAACTTAATAAGGATTTCGTATCTGTCTATCCAACAAAATTCAAGACTCGGCCAATTTATTAATTCAGTTAAGAGGCCTCTATCAACAAGAATAATAGTGAATTCTTATTTTCGTTGAAATATAGGGAAATTTTTTTTTTTTTTAAAACAAGGTCTTCTACATCTTATGTATGTGTATATAATCCAAATATAAAGATCCAGAATAGAGAAACTAAAGATATGATATATGATTTTGTACATTCTATACTCGCTTAGATATATACCAAACTACTACAAAAGAGGCTATCTTCTTAAAATATCCTGTATACGTACACAAACAGGGGAAGGGGTCAGATTTATTCCGACACAAGCAAAAGCAACTTCAAATTTTTAACCAATGAATTAGAAGAATAAGAAAATAAACATTCAAACTTTCTTTCTTGGTAGGTCCACTCAATCGGATCTAATTGATGATCAGGACACAAAGTGAGGGGTCTAGTTATGTGCTACGTTAAGAAAAGATGGGGTTAGAAAATGAAAGAACCGTTTTTAGACGTCTGAATGTTTTTCAAAGATGCGTTAGATACATTAAAATCTTCAGCTCATTTTCCACACCCTAAGATACATTAAAGATGGGGGCACAATGCAATGTCACGCACTTACGTATTCCTCGTAATTATGATATGTAATTATGGGCCAGTTTGGCCACCCTTAAAAAAGGGGCTTATCGACTTATAAGCCCGTAAGCACTTATCTAAGAGTGTTTGTCGACCCAACTTATAAGTATGAATTATAACTTATAAGTTGCAAGTTGATAAGTTGGAAGTTGGTAACGACGTACTTTTTGCTAACTTATTTTGATTTTTCACTTTTTTATTAATTTTAATTTATAACATATATGTTTAAAGTATTTTTCTAACTTAAAGTTCATGAATTAAAATAATTATATTTAATAATTAATTTTTTTTAATTTTTTAATAAAATTTCACTGACTTATAAGTAAATTTATCCAAACCCTTATATAACTTATAAGTATTCATCTACTTATCACTTATACAACACATATTCAATTTAAGTTATAAGTCGCTTATTTTAAGATTTCCCAAACGGGCACTATATATTCAGATCAATTCACACATCCGTACATGATCAAGCTATGAAGTAATTAAAAGAGACAAAGTTATAAGTGCAGTTGATCGAGTAAGGAGGTTGCTAATTGTATGTGTGCCTTTGATTAATTGCATAAACAGATAAGATAGATCTAAAAGATACGACTATTCAGCAGGAGTTTTGCAGACTTTTACCCGAATAGCCGTGTTTCCAGCTATTTCTACAGCAGTGTCACCAGCATTAGCAAATCTGTTAACCCAGCCTGTAAAAAGAAGAAATTACTGTATTCTCCTTATTTACTTCCAGAAACTTCGTATATAAGAATATAGTATTTTCCTCAATAAGATGGCAGAAATTGAGAAGGCTAACTAAGTCGGAAACATGTATAACTTTGACAATGTAACTAAAAAACACATTACAGAAATTCTGTAACGAAGAAGGATAAAGTCTACCTACTTAAAGACTGACAGTTATGTCTATGTTCTCATCTCAAACACTAAAAAAACAGTTTCTTGCAAAGGTAAGTTTATAACTTTCTTGATTTAATTGCCACTCTCTTCTTTTTTAAATTTATAGTGATTATGCAATTTATATAAGCAATAGTTCAACAACTTAGCAGAGGACTGTACATTTGGTTTTACTTTTACAGAAATAAATTATAGCTACACTAATATATCTATTGCAATTTGCAATGATGGAGGACAAAAATGACAGTAAGCTTGACTACACATCTGCAAGCAGTAGTCTACATACTATTGCATAACAGGCTTTCTGGAATTTAGTGAGTCCAATATCTTACTTCATTCTGATGTTCTTTTAAGAACTTGGCTAGTTATCTTAGGATCTTATGTCACTTAATAAATGACAAACTATTCTGCAAATAGATGCATGTATGTATATTTACAAGTTTTTATATTGCAAGGAGACTTGATAGCCAGCACACTCTTTATTGCACAGATTACAATAATGCAATAATTTTTAGTATCATCTCTCAAGAAAAAGTCAAATTTCTTAGATATGTATATGTATAAATTACTATACATAGTGTCTGGGTGGTTGGATGAGAGAGGGAGGGAGGGACGGAGATATATGAGAAAGATTTATATGAGGGAGAGATAAAAGAAGAAATGTTACCAGGAAGTTTAGGCACACCGACTCTTTCACAAAGCTCATCGCAGAAGTGATTGCAGTTTTTTGAGAGCAAGTCATAAGATTCTCCAGGCCACTCTCTACTAAGTTCCCTTAAAAGCTGATTAACTTTAGAGATAGAAAGGTCAGTTTTACCAAGGACAACACATTCGCGATATGTATACATCGGATTCTTTCCGGAAGGGCAACTAAAAACGCCAGAGCCTTCTTCACAATAGCCAAATGACCATTCTTCATCCCCAAAAAGCTGCAAATATTTTACAACCTTATCTAATTAAAAACATGTAAATTATAAATCCTACTAACCAAAACTCAAACTAAAACAGAACTGTCTTCCTCCATAAATCAATAGGATGCCGAACATATTATAAATTTATAATAAGCAAGAGCTATGCTACTACGCTCAGACTCGGTATTTTATTGAATTGGCAAAACAGGGACCCTGTCCTTAATTTGGACAAGCCTACGGAAACACATCATAACTTTGTCAATAAACAAGTACATTGGACAAGAAATTCCAATAATTACATCGAACATGAATTAGTACAGAATTTCGCAAATCACTAAAACACTCTTCTTAAACCTATTACATTGGATTCTATCATCAATACCGATTCAGCCTTTTACTTGTCACATCTAAGTTCGTCCCGTACTTAACCTTTCAGTTAGTTTCGTATCCAATTAAAGGAGTATCATATTCGTAAGCATAAACCGAAAAGTCAAAGTAACAGAAGCACAAGAGTGAAACAAACACCACACCTAAAACATACAATCAGTTAGACTAATTAATCTTGCTAATCAGTGTAATCACTTAAACAAATCATAACAGTAAATCAATCAAACAATTGTAAAGCAAGTAAAGACTAAAATAAAAATGTGACACACATATATACCTGAATGGCGCTGTGAAAAATACCGCCAAGACCGATACGATCTTTAAAGATCTTATTGATTTGAACAATTGTATTATTAGTCTTATCTGAATCACTATTTGTAACGTCGTATATGTGTAGCTTCACTTCCGTCATCCCGATTTTTTCTAGGGATAGATCCACAAACCCTAACCCCCTTTTCAATGCTTACTGTATGTATGTGTGTGTTTGAGTGTATGTGTGTATGATTTTAGTAAATTACAGTAATTCACAGCCTCGGGGAATATAAACAACGGCGTCGTCAATAATTTGGGTTGGTGTTGGGGATAGATTTGAAATGGAGTAATGATTTATGGTTGGATTTAAAATGCACCGCCACATAAAGATAAAGTGTTTCTTTTGTATTTTTTTAGTCATATTTATTCAGTAACAAATAGAGTTATAATTTTAACCAATTTTCTATCAGGTGTCTACAAGCAAATAATAATGGCGAAAACTTATAAATATAATTTATTTTGATTAGTTCATTTTCTTAAGTAGTGGTAGATCCAGTTATATGCACAAAAACTATATCAATTAAAATGGTTCAAATATTATCAAAAAAAAATTAAAATGGCTCAAATTTATAAATTTTCGCGTTTATTACATGCGCTTCAGCATATAATAAAAAAATCGCAATTTTAATTCTTTTTCTATATCTAATTATCTACACGTACTTTTGCACGTGCACTCTAATTATTCTCTAATCACTAACTTTCATATTCACTTTTTATAAATCTCATTTTAATTGGTGAAATTTTTTGTGTATACAAGGGGTTGATCAATATTATCCGTTAAAGATATTAAAACCATCACCTAAGTTGTTAATGTGTGCTTATTGGTATACTCTAAAAAACTATTATATAAAAGTTGAAATATTATTGATTTTGATTTTCGGTTTTAGGTTTTCGATCATTTTATTAAATAAAAAATGATATAACATAAAAATAGTAACTAGCCGATTGAGTTTTGTAATTAAAACATGTTACCTTCTAATTAAAACATAGTACCTTTTATAAATATCTAAAAGTACCAATTACATTATATCTTTTTATCATCAATATTGCCTCTTCAAAATAAAACACGTTACCTTTTAATTAAAATATATTATCTTTTATAAACACACCTGAAAAAATCAATTATACATCTTGTTGAGCAAAACTGAAGCTCTATACATTATTTTAACAATGTCTGGTTTGATAACTCAACAAAGAACAAGACTTGCAAATAATACTATGTCCACTGGAATCAGTAAAGATTGAAGATATACACAAGACCTTGAATAGCTACAGTAAAGAAGTCGTTAACAGAAGATCGAATGAAATTCATTAATATGTTCAAGCAACGGTGCAATAAGGAGTTGAAGACATTCAAAGCAGTTCTTGGGATCAGTGTGAAGACCTAAAGGATTCTCAGTGAAGTTGATTGTATATAGCTGAAGATTTAACAATGGGTTTAAATGTTATAATACGAAGGCTTGAAAGTGGAGTTAGTCGTGTGTGAACGAGTCAGCGATCCGTGAAAAGAAACTAAGTATTAATATTCAAAAAATTGTTAAGTTTGAGTTCTTGCTCGAGAAGAATGTTCAATAGTTAAGTCGAAGTGAAGACGGTACAGCTAAACAGCTCAGAAATACATGTACTAGGTGAAAGTGCCACATCCTAGAAAGTGCAAGAATTATTCTAAGTACTAGGAAATTGCACTTGGGATTCTAATGTGCCACCTTCGAGAGTTACAAGCTTAAAAATCTTCTAAGTACTAGGAAATTGCACTTGTTTCACTCTTGCCACCTCCTAGCTTTACACTTGAGATTTTTCAAAGGCAAAGTGCAGCCTCTTAGTGCTTCCTCTTGTTGTTACCACCTCCAAGGAGTTACAAGGCTGAAAAATGATTAAGTCCCTTCCCTGGGACTTCATGTCCGCGCCCTAGGTGTTTCTCTTGATACCTTTCCACTTCCAAGACTTGGAGTGAAAAAATCTCTAAAGCAAACTCATCCTAGAGCTAGTAGTTGTCACCTCCTATAGTTCATGAAGTGTTCAAGTGCTAGAAAATGTTATAGCCACCTCCTAGAAAACTCATGGTCACCTCCTGATCAAGTAGGATGTCAACATAAACATCTTGTGATTTAAAAAGATTCACTTTACTTGGATGAGAGTGTGCCACCTCACCTACTATACCTACCCAGCTATATATCAATCAATTAGAAGCTCATTTTTAAAACTCTCAAAAGCTAAACACGCATATACACACAAGTCCATAACATTTAATATTCTTCATTAGTTTTGAAGTTTTGACAAGGAGAGGTCATGTCGAATTTTAGTCTCACTAACTAAAGTCTTACATTTCTTTTGTAGCACTTTATCTAAGGAAAAAATCATTATTCTCATAATATTAATCATTAGCTTGATTTCTTCTTTTTTTTGTAAAGTGAGATTTAAACACTAGTCATCATTGTTTAGATTAGTTGTTTAATTCCTTGCTGCATCGAATCTTCTATATTCGGTGTTGTAATAAAACCTTCGAGATTATATTCTATAAAGATTATTAACCTCGGATCTCGATTGTGCTTTTGTTTTTCATATCTTGTGTTTAAATATTGAGATTCCGTTGCTTAAAGCGAAAATGGACATAATTATATTCTCCCACCCCCTCTGTAATTACCTTTTGAACCTAACCATTGGTACCAAACCTTGTTGATCAATACACAGATCATATTCGTTAGATTAGCAAGTTTTGTTGTTGATTTTAGATTATGAAGATTGGGATTGTTTGGATGGTGGTTGATTTGAGATTTGTTGTTTAATTTGATTTGATTGATATTTTGGTGTGTTGACTTGTTTTAGGTAATTGTATTTTGAGGCGTTATATTGCAGAAATTTTTCAGATCTGAAAATATGAGTGCTTAAAAGGCGTTGTATATGTGTTTTCCAAGCATCAAGCACTTCGAGTCGGGCCCAAATCTTGCCTGATGTTGGTTGCATAGTTTAAGTTTCCAAGCAGTCAAGTAATTTAAGTTATAAAAATCTTACTTGGTTTTGCTTGCTTATAGATGAGAGGTCGTCCGTAAGCTACAAAATTGTCCACAAACTCTGCTTACCAATTTCTTATTTCACGATACAAAGTCCTCGGTAGATGAACCATCATAGCATTAAACGCATTTTTTGATTCATTTTGTGCTTCCAATCGTCAAATTGTACATAAGTAGATTTGATCCGGATTGTGCAATCTGAGATATATTCTGTGACCTATAAATTGTTAAATGTAAAAAACTGTAGATTACCACTTTATCATCTCGGTCCAACCATCATAGCTTCGCACTGAAGCGTAATTTTGGCTCGACATATCTTATGCCCCCGAGTGACTCATTGCTTCATTAAGGAAGTGGTTCGTCACTGATCTAGGATAGATATATTTGTTAACTCCAAGTGATCATTGACAAATCACAAGTCCGGGTTTTTTAATCAATTTTTTGTCCCCAAATGATTATCGATTGGTCACAAGTCTAGGATTAAAACTTTATTCCCCCCCCCCCAAGTGTTGGACGATGGGTCACTTATCAGGATTTTAACGAATTCGTTGCCCTCAAGTAACTCTCTGGAAACACTTGTTTGGGTTGGATTAGTATTTTTCCATAATATATCTCCGTAAAGCTTGGAATTTTTTTTTTATCGCTGCTGCCTCTAAGACTCTTGTGTAATGACATTTTTTTATCACTCTCTCCGTTGTTAATTTTTCTACAGTCACTATTTATCTGGGAGCAGCTTGGACTTGTTGATAGTGTTTATGAGGCATTATAGTACACAGATGTGAACGGAAATAATCTCCTTTACATGTCAAATTGTGTCAGATTAATACACAACTTAACTAGGTCGAGTATTCCACACCAAGGCCCTTGATAAGCTAAGTTTTTTCTTCTTTTTTTGTGTTCCTCTCAGTTCTGAAAGATCTGGAGCCAAGATTTTTGACGAGTAGCAGCAATCAAGATGTGTGTGATAACAATGACTAAGTGCATTAAATTGCCCCGGTGATGAAAGTTGATAGAAGGTGTTATTGATGTTCATGAAATGATAATCTGAAGTTTTATAGTTGTTGTAGTCATGAAACAATGATACAACAAGAGAGACTGAAAGTAGTCTTATATTTTCATCATGAAGCATTTTTTAAATCAGCATATCCTCTTTTTCCTTCCCATTATTTGTTGCTTTGAGATCATTCATCATTTTTCTATACGATTCCCACAGACGACACTAAATGTTGAAGCCAATTTTTGTCACGGACTAAGCTTCTATATTGAATTTGCAATCGAGTATCCATATAGAGCTTTAAAATTAGGGATTTGATATTCATGATTATTTTAGGGGAAAATTAGGGTCTATGTGATTTGGGGCTGAGCTTGAGAGGATTAATTCTAAGAAATTATAGAATTTTGAGGTGCCTTCTCAAGGTGCATACGTATCCTTTTATAAAAAAAATCAAACACACATAGTTCTTTTTGGTATCGAATTCTGTTTAGGCTCATACTCCTATTCATTAGGAGCAACTCACCAATATATATTAAGTTTCCTCGTTTATTATATTCCCAATATTATTGGGTTTCTTGAGTATAAAGATTAATGACCCATTGGGTCTCTTCTAATCCTTAATTACGGGCCGATATCCATTAAGAAATCGAGTTCCTATTATGTATCAACAGGAACACCCTTTATTGTTGGTTGCTGGTTGGTACTCCGACAAAGTAAATAACATCCTTTTAGATTTTAAAACAAATAGATGAGAATTGTTAGATGTAATACTAAAAATTATGTTATGTTTAAAGGTTTGAAAGTTCGAACACCATCAATATCATATTGTAGTTGTATATTTATATTATTTATTTTCTAAAATATTCCTAGAAATTTAAGGTTCGAATCTCGTTAACAACATAATTTTGTTAGACTTTGTAAAATTGCGAGGTTGCTTTCAATTTGAATTTTGGGGGGATTGATAATAATCTATGAATTTTAAATGATTGTTGCGGATTTTAATTCTAAGTGAATTTTAGCGGAGTTGATTAAAAATCTAGTAGAGTCTTGCTGATTTAATTAGAGATTTTGACAAATAATTCAAACTCTCATGGATTTTGGTAAGGTTTCACAAGACATAAAATACACTAGGAAATCCATCACAATCTACAATTTTGTTAAATACAAAAAATTCATGGACTTTTGAATACCATTAGATTTTAATGAATTTTTTACTTCTAATTGAATACCACCGGATTTTAATTGATTTTTTAAATCTAAATTGAATACCACCAGATTTTAAAGAATTTTTTAGAATCCAAAATGAATATCTCGGGATTTTAAAAATCCAAAAAAAATCCTTTAAAATCCTAACTAAATACACCCCTCTTAATTTCCAAGATACAGAAAAAAAAAATCATGACTCAAGATACAGTCAAATGTATATTATTGTATTTTATTATTGTTTTATATTTTAAGCATAAATAGTATTAAGATAAAATATATATTAAAAATAATCACGAATCGTAGTAGTGGTGGTGGTGGTAGTGGTAGTGGTAGTCGTAGCGTTGGTGGTGGTGGTGGTGGTTGTGGTTGTGGTAGTAGTCATAATATTATAATTTTCATTAAAACGAAAGTTGAAAGATTTAAACGAATGTTTAAAAATAAATAAGCAATAACAATATTTACACAAATATCTTTGGCCGTACAATATTTCAGAAAATTGTTACTTTTTTTCCTATAAAAATGACTTGTTTAATTGAATATTAATTAGTTAAGTTCAGTTTATTTTTGTATACACTAATATCATAGTAAAAATGCTCACTTATATATTTTGGTTAGCTTATATTTGTTTAATAAAAATAATATTATATAATAAATGATTAAAAATTAATGAATACATTTATATTATATTATTTAAAAATCAATTTAATAGATAAATTACACAAGACAAACTTGGAATGTAGTATTTAAAATGTAAATATAAGTTAGATGTAGAGGGTATTTTTGTCATAACCCGTAATTTTGTATGTTATTGTTCTTTTATTTTATTAGATTATGTCAACTAAAATTTAAGATTCTTGCCAACAAAGGGTTGGTGCAGTGGTTGAGCTCTTGTCCCCCTTGCGGGAGGTCAAGACTTCGACTCCTGGCGTGTGCGTAATCAATTAGTAAAAAAATTTTAAGATTCTGATCATATTTCTCTACTTGTCATGTTAATTTGTTTTTATTTTATTTATTTATTGTATATGATTTTTCCGTTAACAATATTTATGGGTTAGCCCATAAGCAAAATCCCGTAAGAATCCTTTTCTATTTAGGTCATGTATCCTATTTAGGTTAGATGTTAGGCCGTAGTATTTTATAAAAATATAACTTGTATCCAGAGTTTTGCCTAACAGGAAACATTGTGAACTTCACGAACGAGGGTACATGTATCATTTAAGTTTGTATGTGGGTCATTGTCTGTTATTGTTATTCTTTGCCTAGTTTATGTCACGGCACTCACTTCCTGTTTATCAAAATCCTGAGCATCAAATTGGTCATATCAAAAGTTATATTAATTTAATGTCTATTATATTCTTGGTTAGCAAACTCAAGTATTTAATAATTTATTCATTCTTTTATGAGTTCATGTCATCGTTTTTATAACTATTTAATTATGCTGGTTTTAAAACTAGCTGCATGCTTAAATACGTGATAATTCCCAAGTAAATATTATTTATATGTGTGTTTTTATGAGTATATTACATATTCTTTTAAATAAAAGAAAAAATATTTGTATGGGATTTATAAGGATATAATATTATTAATTTTGGTACATCTTAATTAACTTAGTCAATTGTTTTTAAAATGTTAGTACTAGTCTACCTTTGTTCGGTTAATGTTTACCAAGTTAGGTTAAGTTATTTTCATAGTACTAATATATAGCTACTAAAATATGTTCATAATGTGTTTCTTACTTAAAAGAAAAATTAACATATCTTATTCATTAAGTGGATAGAAAATCACTTGTTGTTGAAGGCTTTACTGCATGCGTGTTTTAATATTTATATACCCAAATAATGTACATTTGGTGTTGTAATAAAAATATTTACGTGGGTGTAATTTGATAAGCTACATATTCTTGCCCTTGTTATTTATATACTAAATGGTGTATTTCAATATCATAAAATTAAAGATAATTAAAGTTAGTTTTGCATTTCATGATTTAGATTGGGCACAAAGCTTGTGGCAGTTTGCGAGATTTGTTTCATTAATTTATTATTAGTTTTAGATACAAAATTCTTATCCCTTTTTCTTTAAATTTTAAATATTAAATATTCAGAAAATATATTGTTGCATCAATTTTATAAATTGATACCCTTTTGTACGCTCCGTATTTTCTTGCTGAAATTCTTTATTTGTTTTCTCTTTATAATAAATTTTATTCTTACTCGCAATATTTATTATAGAGTTAATTTGATAAATTTGTGACCCTTGTACTCTGTGTACTTTTGTGCACATTTATATATTTGTTTCGGACTTCCTATTCTTGGAATTGTTATGGCCAACTCATATCCTATTGCTTTGTTTCGTATCGCAATTATAGTTGCGACTTTGTTTTGCTCTGTTCTGTTCCATTCAGTAATATGAGTTTGGTATTATTTGAAACCTATTTGTTGGGCTCTTAGACCTATCTGTGTGGTTAAATCACAAACGAGTTCATGGAGTTCGGAGTGTCTGATGAACTCGACACTTACTCGTATAAGTGCTGTGAGTATACGAGCACGTCTCTGGGGTATGAGATTGTGTATAGATCATGATCGCTATTATGTTTTTTATTCTTCTGAATTACGGAAGAAGGATTCTCTGTATTGTAGAAATGCTTTGTGCATTTCATGTATTTTCATCTCGTGGATTACCGGGGAAGAATTCTATGTTCTGTATACGAGTACATAATTGTATAAGAGACCCTTATGAATACATACCTTACTTGATTTGGTCATATATTTGTTCTGTTCGATTCAGTACACTTATTTTCACACTTTTCTTTTGTTGACTATCTTAGTTCAGTTTATATTTGAACTTACTTTGAAAACTCAGTGTAGGTAAGACACAATTCAGTTAATTTTTTTGAAATTTAGTTTTCTTTTAAGTTGTATTCGTACTGAGCATTTGGCTCACTCGTATTGTTTTCTTTTCCGCTAGTAATCAGGGTAAGCGGGGATTGTGATGAGTATAACCTATTTTAGCCGCAGTCTTTATAGCTGGCTTAAATAAATTCGAGAACTTGTTAACTTTATTTCAGACTTTTCAGTATTTTCATTTTTGAATATTAAAATATCAAAACTTAGCAGGATTTTTGGTGATTTTCTATTTTGATTTAGTATAATTTATATTTTGCTTCAAGGTTTCGCTATTAGTTAATGGTCCAAAAATCCGGGTTGTTACAATTTTGGTCACTTAATCAATAATGGGTGTGCACGGCACGTAACTCCCTGATAAAAATCCTAATCCTAATTATATCCTATCTATATATATAAACACACACGGTGTTCTATTCTATAGACGAAACACAAACACGGAGAAGAAGCCAAAACTGTTGCTGCGTTGAAGAGAAGAGGAGATCGAGGATCCGGGAATTGAGAAGGATATCCAAAAGAATATGTTGAGGAAAATTGAAATCATATCATTACAATCATGTAATTGAATCGATTTAACGAAAGTCATGGCATACCCAAACAATTCTATAATTACAATGGTTGATGATGATCTGAAACAGATGTTCTACGGAATTGAATTACCAAGGGATATGATCGACATTGAAAAACATCTCCAAAAGAATGAGATGATACCAGCTATAAACACTGCCAAAAGGACAACCCAGCCACAGGTTCACTACATATCTATCAAGCCCACGCAGAAGAAGAAACATGAAATTAGCAAGAGAACCAAGTTAACCAACTCTCATCTTCTTGACTTGTTGAAGAATCTCAGCTGAGACAGCTCTCGAGTATTTGTGCTTCAGCTAGACTAGACAAATCTCTAGTCTAGTAAATTCATATATCCCTGCCCCTTTGTTTTGATTGAATTGTAAATTCATGGTTATTGTTTATTATGTATATATTTTTTGTTGTTTTGTTACATTAAAAATAATTCCGTTAAACTATTATCCATGAGTGTTTGTTTATTCCTCTATGAGTTTTCTTTGATTAGTATTTCATTTCATTGAAAAGACGTCCGTTTGTTGTAATTCTTAAATACTAACGTTTTGACTTTTGACACACATCTTTAGGTACTTTGACCGGATAGCTAAATTATTACTTTTTAAATTTTCTTTTTCTGAATTAAAAAATACAATCAAAATTTTAATTCAGAAAAAGAAAATTTTAAAAATAATAATTCTAGCTACCCGGTCAAAGTACCTAAAGATGTGTGCCAAAAGTCAAAGCGTCAATTATTAAAAAACAGAGGGAGTATTATTCATGAGTACATACGCGTGTTTTTTTATTCCCCTATGAGTTTTCTTTGGATAATATTTCATTCTTTAGAGCATTGAGAAGACTTCCATTTGTTGCTATTCTGGAATTAAGGCAGTTCGATCAAAAACATTATAGTTTGTGCTTGTATTGAGCCTCAAGTTATGCATGTCGATTCTACACTTGATGATCAAGTAGCTTCGTCAGGCTCAAGTGATAACATGAACATGTTGGACATGCACAATAAGCGTCAACACCGCTACACCAGGTTCAGGACGTCGAAAGAGGAGTCGGGAGGCTATTGGTGATTTCATTGTCTATGCTGAAATAACAGCTGCTTTCAAAATGAGAGCAGCTGCAATAATGAAGAATGAATGAAGAACACTCATCTATAAGAAGTGCATATATTTTGTTCTAAAAGAGCTGCATTTTATTATGTGGATAATGATGATTACAAAGATTCTAAGTAATAAAATGCAAGTAAAAAGAGTCATTTTTATCAGTTTTAAATCTAAAACTATCCAAAACTGTAAATGTCATTTTCATCTTATTATTATTGATAATGCTTAATTATTTTGTTTCTAAAGGTGGATCCAAACTCAAATTTCAGACGAGATCATATTAGGAAATGGTACTTAATCTGATGAAGCAGGACTATGATATTTGGGATCGGTACAAGAGCAAGGTCATAAAGGGAAACAAACTTCTTGAAGAGTCCTTTGTTGCTGTGGAAATTGAAAACCGTCGAATAAAATAAACATACGTAATCAGTGATTCTTTTTGACAAATAGTGTCTGCACCAATTTACTTTTATTCTGTGTATCCTGTTTATAGTATATAATTTCTACATATTCCATTACTTTCGTGTTAGTATGTTAACCTTAATTGTCATTATGTTGAAGTTGACGTTAGGTTTTTCGATACTGAGATTTAAATTTATAAAAATGAGATAAGTCTGTTTGCATTGAATTTGATGAAGAGTTGGCCGAGATTTGTTTATTATTTTACTTCAATGCATATCTGCGCTCACATTTTAGTTGTTATTGTGGGACTGATTTGTTTTGTAACTGAAACTTGAGTGGCACGCATGTTGTTTTACCCTTGCCGTACTTGAATACGTCCTTGGACATGTTGTGCCCTTCATAATACTAAATATTTGTTTATTCTTGCTCCATTTATTTGATAACAAGAGTTGTATTTGTACGCACAAAATCTAGATCTAGGTGAAGTTATGGGTTTCTTTAATTAACCTAAATGTCATTGTTCTAGGTCGTCTTCCACTGACCATCAGAAGTAATACATGCACAAATGTTAAGACTATTGCACATAGTACTTTACCACCTAGATAATGTTCTTTTTGCGAGAAATAAATAAAGGTCAATACATAATACCTTTTATTTTCTTAAACAAAAATCAGTACTTAGTTGCCTTTTTTAAAACTAGGGTCTTGTCTTGGTCAAAAGACCAAATTCTACCAATAGTTATGGGGGACATGCAAGGAAAAACACTAGTACACAGAAGTTTTCTCAGTTTTATTTGTAAATAAACATTTTTTTTAGATTGACATGATCTTTACAGTGAGCTCTTTCTGGTGATCAAATCATTTTCATATTAAAATCTAATTATATCTAAGAACTTACATGTTGATAAACATTTAAAAAGACTGTATAAATTGTTTGATCTGTAAAACCTAAATTCAAAGTAGTGTTTACATGAAATTACTAATTGAAAAGCTAACTTATTATTTTTATCAACGTTCTGATGATTAGTCATGGACTAATTGAAACCTTTCACTAAATTTTCATTTTCACATTGCCCATGTTCATCTTCCTATGAATTATATTGTATAATATATGATTGTCTCTTTGATGATAACTGAGGGATGTACTTTTTTATTGATCCAGGTTTAATGATATTTTGAGTTTTGGGTTACTATTCAGGAAAACTTGAAGTTTGAATTGTTATTTATGAAGTTGGTGAATGTATGCAAAATTTGATAAAATTGTGAAAGGAATTTGAATCCTCTCAAGCTGATAAATCTTCTACAAGCTCTCAAAATGGTCCTACTCTTGATATCTAGATTCCAGCTGAGCATGTTATGGCTCCAAATCGCCAGGTAAAGCAGTAACATTTTAGGATGCTTTGTGATGGTTCTATGAGTGGTAATTTATTTGTTTAGTTATTCTTAATGAAACATGTTCCATGTGCCCATGAAGAATTTGTTGGTTTTTAGTGGTTTACGAAAATGACGCTTTAAACTGATCTAAGATGTCAATGTTGAGAAGGCTTTAAGATAAGTTTACTAGCACGTAGCTATAACATTATGCAAAGAATGTGCATAGAGTATATGTTTGCTGCATTTTGCTTTCTATTATTTTTTTGTCATTCTTGTTGTAGGTTTCTCTTGCAATTCACATCCTTCTTGATGATTTAAGACCTTTTTCACTCGATTCTTTTCGCTCCTTTTTGGTGCTGATTGTACTTAATAATTTCTGAGATTCACACCTATGGAAGTGGCCAAAATTACACTTTGGAGGATGAATGTGTCGGTTCCATGATAGAAATGACAGGTTCTTTTAAAGGCCATTATGATTATTATCATAGGAAGCTCTATTGTTATACATATAATATTTTAGCTTTTCTTTTTATCTTGTAATATTATTTTTTCAAGAATAATAATAATAATAATAATACTTTTTAATAAAAAAGTTACTATAATACTTAAAAAACTTACAAAATTATTAATTTAAAGTTTTCTTAATCTAGTTATCAGTCTGTTGACCAATGCAAAAAGTTTATCAAAGCTATTGTATATTCGGGGCCCTTAGGATTTTACCGATGTAAAAGGTGACCAACTTGAAATTTTAGATCATTGTACAAAGACAGCTGATTTTGAACGTACGGCCAGTTTAATTGGTATACACTCACACTCTCAATAGAAGGATGTTGTGGCTAAATCTCTGTAAATGCTAGACTAGACACTTCAATCACTTAAAACTCGCATATGAGCAGTGTGGATCACTGAATACCAAAAGTGACGAAACAGTAAAGAAGCATTATTAGCTCCTCTATCTTTTTTGTCCTTACTCTTTTCCGTCAGATCCTCTAGGCAGCATTGTTTTCTCTTTCTTTTTGTTCATCATATCATGTGGTGAATCAAAAGTTTTGAGTAAAGAAGCTTTTTTATGAACTTTATTTTGAAGAACAATGATGAGGATGCGGGCCCCTCGTAGCGCCTCACACTATGTAATTTTGAACGATGGCTTTTACCGAGCCTTCGTGTTCTTAACATTCCTAGAGTCCTTTGTGGCTTCAAATTTTAATTTTCAATGCACATTTCTTTTCGCTGTTAACTTTTCTTGTAGTCTTTACTTTGCTGCACTTTATTGTTTTCATAAACTACTTACTTATATCCTCTAAGTTGCTTCCCAGTAGTCTCGGTTGATAAACTTACCAAGTAGACCTCTTGAACAGCTTTCAGTAAATAACTAGGTTACTTGATAGTCTCTAAATGATCCTTTTAAGTAGCATGCCCATAAATTCCTCTATAGTAGATTCCCAAGCTGAATCCTTAGATTCGTCACCAAACTAAGTACCCTACTTTGCATCACTTAGACTGAAAACCCTTTAGTAATTCTTTAGAAACCATTCATTAGTCTTCCTTAGATACCCCATGAGTTTCCTTATAAACTCGTATGAATTCCTTCCCTTGGTCTATTCTGAGATACAGATTCCTAGCAACCTAGGTTCCTTCCCTCTTCAGTTGCTTCCTGAACTTGTAAATCTTCAAAACAAACACAAAAATAACAAACTAGTTAAGGTTAACATAACCTTTTGAGTACATGCCAATTCTAGGACATATCACCTTTTCTTGTAGGTTGCTTTTCTTTTTTCTCTCTCTTTCTCTAAGGATGGTTCCTTCTTCATGATAAGCCTTCTGAGGTTCCTTATCAAGAACAATGCTAAGGACGGATCTTTCTTCTCAATGTGGTGATTGGGGAAAACAATGTTATTGGATGTATTCTAACTAAGTCTGTAGACGTACTAACCAATATAAGGTCAGAACCTTCATCTTAATATAGTAATCGAGGAAAATGCTAAGAACTTATCCTTCTTTCCAACGCTCCAGTTAGGGCTCCAAGTTAAGGTAAGCATATAGCTGTTAGAAACCAATATGCCAGTCGGGGCTCCATACTGATTCCCCTCTCCCCACGTGGAGGGTGAATCATACAGCTTCAGAAAGCAATCATGTCGGTCAGGTTCCTTAATTCTCTAGGAAGCTATGTTCCCATAATGCCTATATTAGGACTTTAATTGCTCAGGGAACCTAAGGCTTTGTTATGAACCTGTAAGTATTTTAAAGGAATTCTTGTATCTATTAAAAAAAATCATAAATTCAAAATAATAAGTTCAAAGGTTTTCTCATTCGATTCGTCTATACTTCGATAGTATAATGCTGAACAATGCTTAAGGAACATGAGGTGTTCATAAAATATTCGGGGAACCTGAGACTTTCATATCTTGCCTAGGGAATCTAGGGCTTTCAAATCATTTCTAGGGAACCTAAAGCTTTCTCGTGCTGAGGAAACATAAGACTTTCAGTTTATACCTAGAGAATCTAGGGGTTTTAAGTCATTCTACTAAATCAATTCAATGCTCAATCAGTCAATTCAATTCTGCTTAATCAGTCAACGTGAGGTTACCTGTGGCATAGGTTCCCTTGTAAATATGTTGCCCCTACAACACTTTCACAGATATTTCTTATTCTGATCAGAAAATCACAAGCATGCATAGCAAAAAATTTCAAATTGGCATATAAAATATCAATCGCATCTATAATATTAATTGCATTGATACTAATACTACCCTTTAGTTCATTCGATGTAATTGCATTTACATAAAAAAAAAACTTTCAAGAAAGTATAAGTTAATATGACATATAATCATAGTTAGCAACTTTAAAAATTACATAGCGTAATATTAATTTACATTTGACGTATTTAGTAATAATAAAGACATCTAATTTTTTAGAATAAATAGTTTCATTAACTTTTAATTCATATTATTTGCAGTGTTTTCATATTACATTTGTTTTTTATAAAAATATATTGGTATAGTTATTGTTATGAGAAAGTAAGCATAGCGATACTAATTTATTTTTAGATATTTTCAACTTTTAACATAATTCTACATCTTAATATTCAAGATCAATTTTTATTACACTTCACGATTTTCTACGATATCCAGTATAATTACATCTTTGGATATTATTTATACTTCACAAGTTGTATTCAAGACGACTCATGAATATCATGAAGAACTGTCAATGTATAATTTATTCAGATTGCATAGAGTTGATCAAGATAATTCAGCAAATAAAGTTTGGAAATACACCAAAAATAACTCATTTACTTTTTGGTGATGACAATTTTTTATTCTTTAAAGCGACGGTGAATGAAGCTCTTATAATCAAATCTTTGTTGAATGAATATGGAAGTGTGTCAGGTCTGGCAATAAATTATCAGAAGTCTGGGATTTTCTTTAGTGTCAATGTTCGGCGAGATAAGCAACAGGAAATAAGAAACATTATGGAGGTTAATAATGAGCTCAAAGACAGCAAGTACTTAGGTCAAGAATGTGGCACTCTCAATTCCATCGTATAGTATGTTTTGCTTCTTAATACCAAAATCGTTGTGTACTGAGATGGAAAGAACGTTGAATAGATATTGGTGGGGTTCAGGTGGAGGCTTGGGACAAAATGTCTATATCAAAAGGTAAAGGTGGGCTGGCCTTTCGTGATCTCCAAGGATTTAATATTGCACTTATGGGGAAACATGTTCGGAATTTCTACCATAATCCTTCATCTCTTGTTGCTCGTTTATCCAAGGAAAGATATTTCTCGGATGACCACATTCTTCAAGCATCAAAAGGTGATGGATCGAGCTTTATATGGACAGGGATATGGGAAGCAAAGAAAAAATTTTGAAATGATTTTTGGTGGATACTAGAAGATGGGAAGGATATCAGAATTTTCAAGGATCATTGGTTAAAAGGTAAGGATGACTTTTGTATGAAAGACAGCCATTTCAATATTGTCAGACATGATCGTGTTTGTAGTTACTTCCATTCTAATAGTAAAGACTGGAACATGCAAAAGGTCTTGTGCAACAAGACATTCATGAAGATGATGTTCAACTCATTCTCCATACGAGAATTCCTCAAACTAATACCAAAGACAGAGTTGCATGGAATGACTCTACTACAGGGGAGTATAATGTCAAGGTAGGATATCAGTACTGGGTTTCACATAATACTGATGCTGCTTATGTTTCAGACTCGACAGGATGAAGTAGGTCGTGGAATCTACAAGTACCTCATAAAATCAGAATTTTCCTGTGGCGCTTCTGCAAAAATAATGTGCCAGTCAAAAATCTTTTAAGAAGTAAAGGGATGGCAATTCTCATTATTTGTTCAATGTATGAAGGCAATATTGAACATCTGTTGCACATTTTTTTTGATTGTAAATTTGCTACGGAATGTTGGCGTAAAGCTGGTCTGGTTTTTAATATGCTTGAGGTTGAAGCGGCTCCTATTTGGTTACTGGACAAAATCAGTAAGAAAAGTTCTGAAGTTGTCGAGAAGATTGCTGCAGTTTTGTTATGCATCTGGTTTTCCAGGAATAAGAAGATCCGGGAAGGAAAACACGTAACTCCAGCTGTAGCTCTAGATATCAGCACAAAGCAAATTATTGATTGGTAGCAAGCCACGAAGCGAAAAAGAGAGATGAACATCACTCCATCCAAACCAACTTTGAGTAGTACAGTTCTGTGGTAGCCTCCAAGTCATAACTATATTAAACTTAACGTGGATGCCTCAATGCATAATGGTGGATCGTCTTTTGCTCTAGGAATGGTTATTAGAGATGATAAAGGATGTTTTGTCAAAGGTAAAAATATGAGAATAGGTGGGACAACAACGGTGTTGGAAGCTGAAGCAGGAGTTCGGGATGCCATTAGTTGGATTGAAGAGATGGACATTCACCATGTTATCATCGAGTGTGATTCTGAAGTGGTGGTGATTGCAGTGAAGAACGAGGTGGCCTATTACCTGGAAGTTGGAAACATCCTGGAGTTTTGCAGACTAAAATTTAAATATAGAACTGATTAATCCTTTTATTATGTTAACTTGTATTATGTTAAAATGCAAGCAAACCCGGCAGCTCTTGCTAGAGTCCCTTGCTTGTTAGTTAGATAGCCATAACTAATAAGAATAATGTTAGGTCCACAAAATTGTATACAAAATTTTTCACAAAATCGACATGTAATAAACATTGATTTAAATGGGCCATGCATTCACATTAATAATCCAATTAAAATACTATAACAACTCACGTGACACATTATTTTGTAAATTTTTTGTGTATCAAATTTTATGCATGTAACACTACTCAAGTCATAAATATGTTCTTGTGTCCTCCAAGTCTTTTGTTGGAGAAGTTATTTTCTTCTTAATGAGAAGCTTCAATTTTAAAAAATAAAAAAAAGTTTGGACATTTTGACATTATTCTCTTGGTGGCTTCTAAAATAAAGTTCAAGAAATTGGATAGAATTTTGAATTTTGAGGGTTAGTGGTGATAAGAGTGACTGTAAGGGGTCTCTTGTCGTGCATTGATATAATGGACAAAGTGATTCCTTTCAACATATATTTTTGTTGTCTTTCAAAAAAAAAAAATGATTCAGTGAAGCAGAATCAAAATACAAATTTATATTTTTATATAATTTTTAATCTAGTATTAACATATTTATACAACAATGGTTAGAATTTTTAAAGATTTCATGTAGACGGGCTAATTTCCTGGTTAGTACTATCAAGGTCTCTTCCTAGTTCCTAGCAAGACAAAATTACCTCTGTTGTTGGAGGAATTTCGTAACAACACGAAATCGGAGCTGTGCTGGAATAGTATAGCGAAATATGTATGAATGTGGCTATTTTTAGGGATTAAGGTTTATAAAAAATGGAGAGGCTGGACTCGGTAGGTGTCTCGATTTGTCTCGCTATATCGGATCCCTTTGGCCAAGATGCCTATGTACCAATATTTATTTTGGATCAAGCCCACGCAGTTCTACGAAATTGTGTTTATCCCCGTGAGACTTTAGGGATAAACTTCGTTAATGTGGGCAATTACAGATTTTATCTAATTTAATCTTGGCGTTGTGATATCTTCCTGATTTGAAGGATATCGTTGAGAGATATTTTATGTTATTGATTGATTGAGATTGATTCTTTCTCGTTTCAGAGAGATGATGTTAAGTTATAATTATTAATCAGAATTAATAATTAATAAATAAGAAATTTGGAGATAATTAGGCTATGCCAAAATATGACATAACAACAAGCTCCCAGTTATTTAGTGTAGCTTGCTGCAGTGGAGAACTAAACATTCTTCAAGCTTCCAAATTTCTTGAGTCGCTGAAACAACTAAACATAATTGATCAGTAAAATATATGGAGCACTACAGTGCCCTTAAATCGTATGGAGATGCAAGTATGACACTGTGCGAGAACCAATATAGGATATATATTTTTGCCAAGGTTTCAAAAATGCGAGTATAAGTAATGTCGTTTTGAAATCCATTGCGGTCTTCATTGTCAAGTTAGGACCTTGGCGTTTTGTATATAGCCCAGATTGGCGTACACACTATTCAAGTGTCGCAGACTCTCCATAAGGATAAGGATGTGTCTTCGTAAGTCCTGAGGCCCCAAGTTGGTGGGCTGGGCCTTTAATATGTTTTATCGTCATCTCCCTATAAGTGAGCGAGGTTTAATGAGTTTTACCTTCGTCTCCTTGTAAGTGAGCGAGGCATTCAATGATGTCAGTTTTACTCTTAAGTAGGGCCTTCAAATATGTAAGTTTGTCCCCGGACTCTCTTGAGAGAGGAAGGCTTTTCATAATCCAGAGTGTCGCAGACTTCATTACTTAAGCGTGTAGCATTGTGGAACTCATAGCTTGCCCAGGCTACCCTACTTGACAATTTCAGTGCACAAGTTTGAAATATTTTTGACATATACGTATTATCGCGACGTTATATGAAAAATATATTGAACACAATTCAAACGCAATTCAAACGCAATAATAAATATGTGAATTTAAAGATGTCGCGATATTTATTTATTCTAAAATAATATTTTTCGTAAAACATTTTTTTCAAAATTATGCGTCTCACATATAGCTATTTTTTAGAAAGAGGCAGCTTGTACGATCTTCTAAATATCCACAATTCATCTATATAAATATCTCGTACGATATTTTCAAAATATATACGTGTCTTCCATAATTTGAATTTCACGAGTAATTTTACAAGTATAATAAAATATTACTCACACGTAATAAATATTTTTTCTGTATAAAAATATTTAAAAACATCTACGCATGCTTGGCATAATTATATAATTTATGCAATTTGCAGAAAAATAAAAGTGGAAAAAATAAGACTTATCTTTTATTCTGTATCCGGTCGGGCAGTAATTGCAATTTGGAGCTGCCATTTTGTTCGTTCTTACTATGCTCCAGTAGGGATGGCAACGGGTCGGGTTCGGGTCGGCTATTGTAAAATCCAAATTCAAATATTTCCGGTTATCCAAATTCAAATCCGTCGGGTTTCGAATCGGATCGGTTTTTTTCGGGTATCCAAAATTACGAATAATATAGTCAAATTCAATATCATTGATACATGCAAACACCATTAATACATTTGTATAATAACTAAAAATAAAAAGATTAAACTAATAAGTATTCAAACACATTAGATTGCACATATTGAGATGATGAGTGAAATTTTAGATATGTTAATAAAATAATATTTAGTATTTAGTCACTAATTAATCTTTACTATAAATATTTAAAAGATATATCTAAATAATAAAATTTGAGATTGAGAAAAAGAGTTATTATTCACTTAATAAGTGTTGACATTAATCTAATACTACTTAAATAATATAGTTTAAATATATAAATTACATATCTTACGTATAAAATATTATATTATAGAATTTGTAAATATTATATATTATTTATTTTTCGGATTTTTATCGGGTTTCGGGTTTTAGATCGGGTTTGGATTGAATTTCGGATTTCGGATTTCGGATTTCGGATCGGGTATCGGTTCGTTATCATTGAAATCCAAATCCAAATCCAAAATTTCGGATTCGGAAAATTCAAAATTTCAAATTTCGGATCAGATATCCGTCAGATCGGATTAGTTTGTCATCCCTGTGCTCCAGGTCCACTGTCGACCACGTTGCCTTGTAGTATTTTTCTGTACAGTCATGGCTTGGTGCACCTATACTGACCATGCTATTTGTGTATGTCTTCATAAAACCAGAAGCCCCTAGTGTTTTACGAGTTGTTTTTGTAAATTATTTATTTTATACTGCAGGTCCCACCAGTCATCTACTCCAATGCTTTTGATGCTGCGGCTGTTTAGAGTCTCCGTGTTTAGTCTATCTATCTATCTATCTATATAGGCCCCGTTTGGCAAAACTGCTTTCCACTTATAAGTTACTTATTTTTTTTCAAAATTTCATATTTTTTTTAAAAAAATAAAATATAAATATTTATTATAAGAATTGAAAATCAAATCTTATTTTCAAAATAAAAAATAAGTTACTTATTTTCAGAAAAAGTACATATACACATACTTTTTCTGAAAATAAGTAACTTATT
>PHNY01080968.1:17799-31681 GCA_003724115.2 Anethum foeniculum
AACAGAGAATAAAAGACCAAGAATTCAAGCAAGAACTGAAGTTAAAACAAAACTATGGCCAAGAATTAGCAAATAACGCCCACATTTAACCACCCAACCTCTCCTGTAATATCTTAAATCCAAGTTCTTGGATATGACAAAACCTGTACTTGAATAGCCGAAGAACGCATATGAATGTCTAGCGTGTGTGTGTGGACAGAGGGATTGTTGAAGGCAACTTACATGTGAATCTTTACTGTTTGTTGACAAGAAAAGAGGTTGCAGACGAATTTGTGCGTGTGTATGTATTGATAAATCACCTTGTATGTATATATGTGTGTTGTTTAGTGTTTGTATGATGGGGTTGATAGCACAGAGTACAGAGAATTGTAGCGGGAGTTGCTTGAAATTAAAATGTCTACTTCATACTTAACAAAGGGGAATAAATGAAACTGAAACTTGTAGAATGCTTGTATAACTAATTATTTTTCAATTAATTACCTGACAGGCTGAAACTAACATATTTGCACTTTTACATTTTCATTTCTCAACCTTCTCCTTTTTTTCTATTTTCTAAGATGTGCAATATTATGTATATCAGAAATATATTTATTGGCAAAAAAGCTGGATTATAAAATATTAATATTAAAATCCAATTAATATTAAGATGAAGTTGATACAAAATCTAAGAGCCTATTTGGATTATCTTAAAAACATTATTTATCATGGCATAAGTGACATTTAAGTTTAAAGTAAAAGATTTCTTATAAATTTTCTTGATTTATACAATTTTATTAATTTATTAAGAGAAATTACTAAAAATACAATTTTCTTTAAAGTTTTTTCTCGATTTTATCATTTGAAAATATTTGCAAAAATATGATAAACACAACTAGATATACAACTTCTTTTACGTTTTGTGAAAATTAACTAAAAATTTTTTTGGTTGCATTCGAGATTGTATCTGGTTGTAAAATCTTATTTTTGCAAAAATAATAATTGAAAATCGTATTTTAAAAAAAAACATATTTCTACAAAAAATTTAAAAATTCATATTTGAATTTTTTTTTGTATATTTGATAAATTATCATTTATAAATTATTTCGTAAAAAACTTCAAAAACATTGCAGTCATAATTCAAAAATCCCGATTTATCCTTTCCAAAGTACTCTAATTTGGTCAATCAATATTTCATTTTTTTATAGCATGTGAAGTGGCAATGATGAGAAAACATGATAAATTGAACATATTGGGCTAATTGATCCCCTTAATAATTAATATAATTATTTTGAATTAAACTGCATTTATCTGCAACTTCGGAAAAATAAAAAGGCAAAGTTCAGTTTACCGATAGCAGTTAGTTTGCATGTTTACAGATTTCGAAAATTGGACCTATTTTTTTAAAAAAATTAAATAATTTATCGGTAATTATAAAATTGGTCAAATATTTTGGACCAATTTATTGACGATTTTAGAAAACTCAGTTGATTTCTATAACCATGATTATCAGTAATAATATGTGTTATTTAGATATAATTTATGAACATTTTTTTTCTCAATTTGTACCAATATGATAGATACGTGTTTCGACCCCAATAAATTACAATAAACCTGAATTTTTTGAATTTTAAATTTGAGTTTGAATTTTATTTTCAAATGAAATCTCGAAAATCAAGTCCATCTCAAACCTGTTCAAAATCCGAACATTATCAGATTAAAATTGACTTTTATAAAATCCAAACCAACCAACCCATTCGCTATTCTTAATCACATGAACCTACAATTACATAAAAATTTAAAAAAATGTTGTGAAATGCAGTCCAATCTTTTGGACGCTCGAATTGCAAAAGAGCCTCTGTACAAAGTGGCCTTAAAAGAGCCACGTAATTTACCCATTTTTCAAGTCTAGTAAAACACCATAATAACATTAAAGAAGTGGAAAAATAAGGGAGTGTTTGGATGTGATAAAATGGGTTCTCAGAGCATAACCACTGCTTTGACATTACCATCTCAAATTTGCTCAAAAGCCCAGTTTGGTTTTAGTTCCAAACCATTGTTTTTCAAGGTTGTCTTTGCATTTCAAACCAAAAGTTGTGTTTCAATTCGTGCAATGGGCTCTTCTGCATCTTCTTCTTCACACAATCCAGATAGCAGTAGTCAAGGTCTCACCTTTCACATTTTTTCTTGATTTATTTATTTCTTATGTATGTATAGCTATGTAATTTGTTTGTGGATCATTATCTTTTGTGGGCTAAGTCAAGAATTTTCATATATGCAGAAACCATGTTTTGCTACTAAAATTGCAGGGTTTGTGAATTGTGATCAGGGTTAGGAGACTATACAGATGTTTTTTTATATGTGTTGTTAGACTTTCATTGTAATCATAGTTTCATTATGATGATTGATGGTTTTTTTTGTATAGGAGTAGATATTATAGTTTTGATTTATGGAGCGCACACACTTTGAAGATTAAACTAGCCATAGTGACTAAAAGATAAAACCTTGCACATCCAAAATGATATTTGTAAATGTTTGATATTTTGTGCTCTCCCCAGCTCTCAAGTTTAAAGGAGTTTCAGTTCAGTTTGTTTGGGTGATCATTATGATTTGTGATAACCTTAAATTAAGTTGTTAATCCAATAGTTTCGATTTCAATCTGCTTTTGGATTATTTTCTATGTTGCCCTCTTGCAGAATGAAAACATCTTTCCTTTAAATTTGAAATCGAACTATTGTTTCATATTGTACAGATGCTGGAAAGATGGATTTTAGTTCTACAAGCGATGAAGAATGGAAAAAGAAGCTTTCAGGGGAACAATATTATGTAACTCGACAAAAGGGGACCGAGAGAGCTTTCACTGGGTACAATCCCCTTTACTTTTTTGTTAGGCCAGTAGTTTTGTCAAAATGAAATCAGATTTCCAAGAATCTCATGTTTTCCAATTATCATATGTTAGTACTAATTTTAATTCAGAAAGATTGTCACTATGTATGTCAAAATTAGTGGCCCCAGATTATGTACCATTGTTCGTTCCACTTAAAGGATATTGTGAGATGGAAGAATTAGTGCCATTAGTTTGGCCTTAATTTCGAATTATAGGAAAGTTTAGAATGAAAGAGGGTCTTTCTTGTAATGCTATCTATAGGTAAGTCTTTGCGGACCAGCAAATTACATCAGCGAGAGCATAAAATGACAGGCATACGAGCATTTCTGGGAGAAAGCGAAATTATAGTGGACTAGGCATTGCTTGGATTTTCTGTTGTATTGCATATTATTATCACCGAAATGCTGACCAAATTTGAGTACCAAGTATTTTGAAATTTGTTGAACATCTATTTATGCATGTTCTTGCTTAACAAATGTGATGCAGAGTACATCATCTTACTCCATTAGATTGAATAACGTGGGCTATGAGGCAGTCCTTAGTTCTCATCTACCTCTTGGTCATTTTTTTTGTGCCCCTAGATTATGTACCATTGTTCATTGCATCTAAAGATATTGTGCAATGAAAGAATTAGTGCCATTAGTTTGGGTTTAATTTTGTATTATAGGAAAGTTAAGAATCAAAGAAGCGAGGGTCTTTTTTGTAATGCTATCTATAGGCAAGTCTTTCAGACCAACAGATTACATCAACTGGGAAGCATAAAATGACAGTCATACATGCATTGCTGGGAGAAGCGAAATTATACTTTAGTTGTTCCAATATTAATCAATTTCAAATCAAGGCAATCTTTCAACTACTTAATCTAGTCTTTTGGGTATTGATGCTCAGGGAATACTGGAATACCAAAACTCCTGGAACTTACCATTGCATCTGTTGCGACACTCCTCTTTATGAGTAAGAATATTCCTGCAGTTTGATTATTTATATAACACTAAGAAGGGTTTCTTACCACTATGGGTACTGATGCAACGATTTGTTTTTCCAGATCATCTACCAAATTTGACAGTGGGACTGGTTGGCCATCATACTACGAGCCCATTGGTAATAATGTGAAATCGAAGTTGGACTTGTCTATAATATTCATGCCTCGCCAAGAAGTTCTTTGTGCAACATGCGGTGCACATCTTGGCCATGTATTTGATGATGGGCCACCGCCCACTGGGAAACGTCATTGTATAAATAGGTAAATCACACTATTCCTGCAAATTTTTGTTTCCCTATTTCTGAATGTTGATGCAAAATTTGACGTTGAGTACGTGTTGATATGCAGTGCGTCCCTGAAGTTAAAACCAAAGTAAGTTGTGATGCCGATGCTTAGCTAAGATGAAACCAGAGTAGCAAAACTTTCAATGAAGGCATACTAGAAGGGTGATATGTTATCTGTTGATGAGTGTTTAAACCATGGTCAATACTCTTTTGTCCTCTTTTCAAAACCCCTGTAACTATTGTAGCAAGTTTTTGTACTTATACTATGCTATGTTTTTCCTCATTTGTCTGTCTAGGCTTTTTTATGGTTAATATTTACTCAAAATTTAGCAGCTGTACAATGATGTCGGAGACACCGAAGTTTTGTGCAGCAGATAGGTTGGTAGATTTGCTCGTGTTTTTGCCTTTTTGGTTCATAGACAAAGTTATTCTACCAAAAATAAAAGGAACCCATAAATTCAAAATACAATGGTCACAAGGAAAGTGTTCACTATGAGTGTGAATATCTCAAAGCTTAGCTCAAGCTCATCAGTTCATCCTCGACTAGTTCTTAAGCTCACACTTAGCTCATGTTGAGCCCCATTCTCAGTCCTGAATTTACAGCTCATAAGTTTGTTAGAGTTTGTTTACTTCCGACACTTCAGCCAGCCACCTCTTGTAACTACAGTACAATTTCAATAATTTCTACTGCGGTAACTAGCTTTTCGTTCTGCCGGCTCAAAATTTTTAAAGAATTGATATTTTAATATTTTTGTATAAGTGTATTTTTCTGTTTATAGCCTATTCATATACTTGCATCATATAGTCCCCTGGGCTGATCCATAAAAGGAATTCCAAATAATAATTTGAAATATAATTACCTCAAATAAGAATGACATTTGAAATTATGAATTTGGTATATTTGGATAAGTGAAATAGTTTGGATTTGGATTTTATTTAAAATTCAGGGCATTTAAATTTAGTACAAATACGAGAATTTGAAATAATAACTGAAATTATATCATTTAAAATTTATTATTTTAAATGAAATGCATGTTCTCAAATAAGGCATAAACATAAATACTTAATAATTATTTTGGACGTTTTGGTATTTCTAAAAACTTTCTCTTTTTCCTAATCTATAACAAATTATATTTAACTTAACAAATTTATAAAGTTGTTTATTATTTTAATATATATTTATTAACATTAGATATATTAAATATAAAAGTAGTCAGTACAAATTAAAATTGTGACTTTTAATTGAGCACTAAGAAAAGCTATTGATCTTCTTATCTAATGTGTGGAGAAGTGGAATTCCTTTTGTCAAATTAATTATAACAAAATTAATAAATAAATAGTTTAGTACAGAAAAGAATTTTCTTCAAAAAAAAAAAAAAGTACAGAAAAGATTTAATATTGAAGAAAGTTAAAGAACAAAAAAAGGAAAAAAGGAAAAAGAAAAAAAGGAGAGTCCTTGAAGTGGCAAAGACTGATGAAGACAGCGCCCAACCAACCGTTAATTAACTGCGAACCTATACATACATGTAAATATATATTCACAGACTACAGAGTACTAGTTATTTATTTAGTATTAAACACAAAACCCGTATGAACACAAGTGCCTCAGAACAACAACAACAACAACAAGAAGTAAAAAAGACAGCAGCTTTGGGGTAAAGAAAACAGAATGGGTTCGATTGAAATGATGCAAGAGAAAGATTACTCCTTGTTGAAAGATCTTAAATTGCAATTTCAAGAAAACAACACAAGGGGTTTTTCATTATGTTTCTGGCTCTATCTCTCTTCTTGCACTTCATTTCCCTCTATTCTCCTTCATCACCAGGTGCTTTACTTTTCTTTGCTATGCTGTTCTCATCAGTTGGTTGAATTTGGGTTAAACAATTATTAGGTCCTTTGCTTGTATGATGTTTTTTTTTTTTTTTTTTAATTTTATACTAAAGGGTTATTGTTTGTTTTGATAATTATGATTTCTGGTTGCCTTTCTCTATTATTGTTGTTGTTTGGAATAATGTGTTGTTGTATGGACCTGACTACTCCCTGGTTTTTCATGTATGTGTTGTTATTTGAGAATTTTTAATTAATTATGCAATCTGTTTGTAAAGGTCATGCCTTTACAATATTAGTCATGAGTCATGTTTTGGTTAGTGCATTTAGCGGACTCTAGATTTCAGTTTCTATCGAGTATTTAGGAGTTCTACTGTGCTAGTGACAATGCACCTTAAGAGACTAGTAATGTTGAAAACTTCACCTACATCTTGTTTGTTGCTTTATGGTGGAAAGGATGTGTTGACTCATTTCTTTTTTCTGTGCAGGTTGATACTGATGGGACTTGCAATGTCCCCTTTCTTGGGCTAAATGAAAAGAAGAAATTATTGCTTTTTCCCTCGCGTTTTCTACATCAAGAAGCACCTAGCACTGGAGATAAGTCGTGGATGGAGAACACATGTGCTTCTTCCAAGTCTGAGTTTCCTTTAAAGAAATGGGTTCATGTTGGATGCGAGGTATATAGATAAACTAACAGATTCTGATATTCACCCAATATATAGTAGTGTACTAGTTGCATACTTTTTATCAATTTTCCATTGAGGAAGTGAAATGTACAACTAGGATGTCAAATAGAAAAAGAACAACAAGATGTCTTTACAAAGAAAAAAGACTGCTTTGTGTTTGCTCTTTCCTGAATGGCTTTATTACTGTTTCTTTTTCATTGCTTCATTTAGGTTGCTGTTGATTTTGTTCGTCTTTACACCAATGGGGTTCTTGTCGGAGCAAAGCCTTTATCTTCCGCATTGAACGGGGACTCGCTTCCAAATGATCGGAGGGTGGTGTCTTTGTCTTCTACTTATGGAAAAGCTGCAGTAAATTACGAGATACAGGGTTATGTCTGCGGAGTGGAGATCTTGTCACAAACGTCGCCTTTGAAGAATCATTACCTGAAGGTGCATGCGGAAAACAATCTTACATCGTTATCATATCTTCTTTGATGACAACTTCAGATGATTTTTCTCTATTTGATTTCTGATGCCAGGATCCCCCTTTACAATTAATTATTGATGACTCAAGTGTCACGGACATTGATGAAGAAAATGATGGAGTGTGGAGCATTATTGGTGGAAAGGTTAATAATGTTTTGTTCCTCTCAGTATTAATGTGTTCCCATCATGTTCCAATTACCGAGGAAATATAATATATGGATTGGTATTGTGCTTCAACTGTTATAAGGGCCGGATTCTTTCTTTTACTAAATTTTAAAGCATTAATTTCTTTTCTTTTTGTTGATGCAGGCATCCTGCCGCCGCAACTTCTCGTTAGATGTCATCTTACTAGATGCATTTGGCCAGCTTGTAAACAAGGATCTGGAGGTTTGTCTTTAGCTTTAAGGTGCTTCGAATGATGAAGGAGTTGTTATTATATCCATAGTTTGTCTTGGTAGGTTGTTGCTTCACTTTTGTATGCTGACGATGAGACACCTGTTGAGAAGCCAATTGATGCTGAAGCTCCTCTTCTTACGAGTTATGATGGAATTGAATTTGCATCTTGGGATAGACCAAGTAAACTAATTAATGGACGTGCGTCTTTCAAACTCAAGATATCACAGGTATCTTGATGAAGCTTGTGGAAGGCATCTCTTATTTGTGTTAAAAAAAGGATATACATGATACTGATTTCGATATTTATGGAAGCCAAATGGCTAACTAATTTTCTATTTTAATTTCTGGATGATAATGAGTAATTAATATTTTCTGTAACAATCATTTACTCTTTTAACATTTCTTACTGAAAATTTTTGAACAGTATTTGATGCCGATCTGCATGAGATAATGAGATTGTGAATTTATCAAGCTAAATTTGTGAAACCCTTACAGTAAAGCTCCCCAATTCCCCTATTGCTTTGTTTCTACGGAACAGCTACTTAGCTACGGTATTTTTATAGGTGTGATGGTCTGGTTCAGATCAGTGAAAGCCATTGTATAGTTATATAATTGGCATATCGTGCCATATCCAAGTTGTAGTCTAACTTTCTCGAACTGCTAAATTTTTCCTGATAGATACTAATAGTAGTGTAAAAAGTGTATATATAGGCTAAAATTGGTTATACATAATCTAATAGTTCCTTCTATAATTCATTTCTGTCAAAATGCTGCTTACGAAGAGGATCACTTATTTGGTTTTTTTGAAGCAAAAAATTAGTTTTAACTTAGAGATCCCCTATATTATAAATAAAAAACTTAACTCTACGGAATCTTTGATGTCTCTGGTAATTAGTTTTTTATTAACACCACCAGAAGGTTTCAGAAATTACCAAAATAAAGAAACATGAGAAGTAGTTTCTGTAAACAGCTCTTGTCTATTTTAGGTCTTGATCTCCTTTGCAGAAACTTTGACGGCTTATGATTTATGGAGACCTTTACTCAATGATTCTCTGTCTGTTTCCTTATGTTTGATATTGGCCTTGTTTTATATATGAAAATTCCTATTAATGTACAGCATTTATATGATTGAAATTAATTCTTTATTATGCGATTTACAATGTACAAGTAAAAGCCTTTATACAGGAATAAGATTATAGCAAATATGAAAAGTACATCAATCATAACTTGGTCATGACCAGTGGCTAATAAATGTTATAAAAAAAGCACATATCAGTATTTTCTTCTTGGTTTTATAATTAAGTACGAAATGCAATTTGCAGAAATTTGAGCGTTGCAATAGTATGTAGAAAAATTTGTCATATACCATTGTCAAAAAACTTGGTTTTTATTGTGTTGCTATATCTTTCTCCTTTTTGTGAAGCTTGCATTGTTTCGCCGCTGAATTTGAAGATTGATAATGTTTTTATAGTAGCTTCCAAAATACTTAGTTTATATAGAAAGTCAAAATTATCATGTTTTGAATTCCTTCTTTGAAATTTAAGACATATATTAAAAAAATTGTCCCCCTTACCTTGAATATCTACTTCTGCCACTGGTCGTGGCGTATTATAATATTCCAGTAATTCATGCAATCCAAATTAATGCCGTCGGTATAATACCACTAAGTACTCTGTATTATCTACTACTCTGTATTGGTTGTAAGGAAGGACTACTAAACCAGCATTGTTGTTTTGTAACAGAAAAAGAGTACTATTAATTTGGAATAGAGTTGTTCTTGTTCTTATGTGTTATATCTACTTACATATCATGGCTAAATATCCATTACCTTTCAAATCTCTATCTTTTGAATATGAGTTATGATATTAGGATCATCACATTTTCCTGGCAGCTTCATATGGTCATGCGATAATTCAAATATTCCAAAATTGTGCATTACTGTTGCCATTTGTTAACGGGTAGATAATTTTTAGATATAATCTGTAGCATTAGCAAATGTATTGTAGATCTTTTTAAGTTTTAATTGGCAATAACTCTATTTTTGTCTCTCCTCATTTCAGCTATCATCCAAGTGTGACAAAAAGCTGTTCTGTCTTAGTTTTGAAATTCGAGAGTTTGGAAAGTTTCCTTTTTTCAGAACATTATCCCATCCAATTCGCTGTATTTCCCGACATCGTTATCCACGTGCTTCTCCATTTATGTGGAAACACCAAACTTCTTCCATGCATTTACTTAATGGTTCTCAATCTTTTAGTATGTGTGAAGAATCCTCTGATATTCCACACAATACCGTGAGTGCAGAAAAACAAAGCCCGTCATCAAAACGCGTCAAATTGGCCCAAGAGAAACCGATTGCAGTGGGCAGAGTTGGTATTTCGCTAGATCAAATCAACGAGGAAGGCAACCCTCCTGCCTGGATTGGTAACATGGTAAGTGTTTAGCCTTTTCACTATATTTTGTTAGCGATGTAAATTAAAGGAACTCCATTAGCTCTACGAACTTATTATAAATTGAGAAAGTAGGGCCAGGTAAAGATAATTCAAATCTATAACATAACATATACAATTTATGACATTTTGTTATGTATCAAAATATTGTATCTGCACTCATTGATGTCGATAAGAATTATCAAAAAGAAGTTAGCTACATAAATGTCACCCTGTTTCACCTTGACTTGTCTTGGATGTTCAACACATCTATTCGTGTAACAGCTTGGTGAATAATGCACTCTTCATATTTCAATTCTTGCTATTTTTCCCTTATTTGTATAACAGAACAGAAAGTGCAAATATACTGAATCTTATTATGCACCATCTGATGTTTGTTTGAAACTTTTTTATGCTGGACGCTTAACTTCTACACACTTGAATTTAGGGTATGTTGCAGCTCATGTATAACATTATTGAATATGCTATCCATCAATATATTATGCCTTTTATGGTCATGACTTTTTGATTGTAGTAATGCTTTACAACGTATTGTTCTTTGACCCACGTTTTCCTGTTTATCACCATTTGAATTAGGATGATGGTGCGGAAGTGACAAGTTTGCGGATGATACAGGAAACCTATGTAGAGGCAGAAAATTGTTCGTCTGGCTCAGAAACTAGGGAAGCAGTAATATTAAAATCCCGTAGCATGTCAAGTAGTAAAACTCCAGTTTCAGATTCAACTATTTTTAAATACTGCCTAGAAAGCCTCAGCGAGAGGTCTGTTATGCTCAAGGAAATCGCAATGGTAGCTTCTGAGCTAGATCTTGCTAACTTCGCGGAACAGGTTTCTCAGTATTCAGGATGTTTTCATCACAGGTAATTAACAGGGATATTACGTTTTCAGTCTTTCAGATCCCCTTAAATCTAGTAGTTTTACTTGGCATACTTTAGCATAGCGCTTTGCTGCATGTTAATAATAATATAATGTGTGTGAAGTGTGAACCCTTATAGCCATATTTCGATAAACAACCCAGTTAAACAATTAAATATAGAAATCAAAATTTAAGTTTTTTTTGAGCTTTCAGTTATGCAATATTGCATAATGTAAAGGAGATATTGAGTTATGCCTGATTAATTACCTGAAATGGTAGTAGCTTATGCATCATGGTTATAATGGGAGGAAAAAAAACTCTCCTTGGTGCCTTGTCTATGTACTGATTAAGAGATTAATGTAGAAATTACAGTTTTTCACTCATTTCAATAAACAAGTCAAGGATTAGAAAATGACTTCGTGTTTATTGCAAGAGATGTTCTATATTGTAATATGTCAACTAAACACTGAAAATTGCAGTGGATGGCTATATTTGTGCTGGAAATCAGTCCCCAGAAGACATGATATGTAAAATAATTATCTATTTTTGAACCAAGAGAGCAACAGTTTGTCAGCACTCAGCAGCCTTTATCCGTTGTGGAAATTTTTCTACAGTTAATATTAGAATCTATACTTGTTTTACAATGGGAATTCTGGCACTATGCTACTAATTTAGAAAGTTCAAATTTTCCAGGCATCAGATAGTTATGTCAAAGAAACTGATTGAGGATGGAACTAAAGCTTGGAATCTGGTTTCAAAAAACAATAAACAGGTTCTTTGGGAGAATTTGTCCTCCGAGATTGAAGAACAGTTTAAAAAAATTTCTTGTTGCAGCACAAGATTTCTATCATTGGAGGTCTTTATCTCTCTCTAAATTGCACTTTTGCAATATGTTCTTGCTCAAAGGACTTCACAATATGATTTATTGTGTTTGGCAGACATTGATTTAATTTATTTTCAGGACTTAGAGCTCTTGCGAAAAATTGCCGGATGCCAAGAATTAGTGGAACGTGAAAACTTTGAGAGGCTTTGGTGTTGGCTATACCCAGTAGCTTTGACGTTATCACGAGAATGCATAAAAGAAGTTTGGGATTCAGTGTTACCGAAATGGATTGAAGGGCTTGTCACAAAAGAAGAAGCAGAAGCTTCCCTCCAAGGTCCTAAAGGGCTTCAAGACCCTGGGACATTTGTACTGCGGTTTCCTACATCAAGAAGCTGGCCCCACCCAGATGCAGGCAATCTTGTAGTCACTTATGTTGGTAGTGATTATAATATTCACCACAAGCTTCTTTCTTTGGATTCGATCAACAGGTGCTTCATTCTTTACCCTTTTTCAATCATACAGTTCTTGCTGATTATATGTTTTACTTATCTAATTTGACATGAAGTGAAATTATTCTTGTCTGACTTTATGTGGTTCTCAATTCTCAGCTTAATTTTGTTCTTAATTTCCGATTCTAACCATTTTCCTTCGTGTCTTTCTAGCTCTGGGGCTAAAGAAACAAATGTAAAGCCACTAAAGCAAATGCTACTCGAAGAGCCTGAACTTTCTCGATTGGGGAGGCAAGACACTCTCACCATATGTAAATATATATTCTTCAAATTCAATTGTTTTTTTTTTGTTTATATGTTAATTGTGCATGATCTAAATATGCAGGATTACAAGAACTTTCTAGCCACCCTGAGATGTATATCCCCTGTAAGACTTGTTTTCTAGAGGAAATGTACCCCGTTCTGGGTGAGAAGTGCATCTCTGAGAATTAATGTTCATAAATTTAGCGACTTGTGTCCAAGTATATAGTTACCAACAACAAATTTCTGACAGAGTATAGATTTATGTACCAGATTTTGCGATATTTTAATTTGTATCTCATAAGGCATACCCTGGCAATGCCTTTCAATTAAATTTTTTATTTTCTTTTTGAAATTTGTTTATCATGCATGCATCATGAGAGTTGGCATACCTATTATTACCTACCAAGGCCAGCCCGGAATTTAACAATCCATCTTAAGTAGTGGTAGAAGAAGAAGAGTAGGGCACGTATTTGTTTCACATGATTCATTTCGTTTTGGGTAGGCTTTATGGAAGAAAATGATTATAGACTGATATTTTACGTATGTGTATGCATATTGCTGCCACCATAATTTCCCCAGCTTCCGTAAGATTTTGCAAGGACAAGTGGTACAAATGATATGGTGACAGCACGAAATCACATGTTTCCTTGGCAAATCCTTCACTTTTTCTGCTTTATAAAGTTAACATGGTTTGTTCTTGCATGATGCTAACAGTCACTTTGGTTTGTTTCTATAATACAATTATCAATAGCATCAAGCACTGCGTGTATTTTCCTTTTAACCTTATGCTTCTACTAAAATCCAACTTTCAATAAAATATTGCTCCAACTTTCGAACTCTCGGACCTCTTGTTCGAATGATTTCCCTGAAATCACACATTTAAACATCTCTTTGTTAGCAGAATCCTGTATCTTTAAGAAGAAAACTGTATATTCACTGCTCAATGATTTAAAAGAAAATAAGCTTGTACAGTGTAAACTAAAGTGGGGATGTGACAGTTTTGTCAACAAAGGCGATACTGCGCCATAACCTGGGAACTCTTTCTTGGCATTCTCTTAAACTAACTTGTCACGTGGCATCTACTTTACTAACCTTTTCTGTAACTTTATCATATATTTACGTTAAGTACACTTAGGGAAACATAATTAATTAAAAGATACTCTCACCTAATTTCTATACAAAGCCTTCTTTGTAGACTCTTTGGTCTTTCATACAAATCATTACTTTAAACACTTCTTTTGCATCTTAAAGTTTACGTGTGAAAAGTTTGGTAGCAGCTTCCTTAGGCTCTCAGTCTCTCCAGCAAAAGCTTTTCTCTCTGGTGAGCAACTTCTCTTCTAACGTTCATATATTATCATAGTTTATGTTTCTTCATTAAGCTTTCTTGTGTGTTGTTTTGGAGTTTTGGTGGCAGCCTTATTGCACCGTGTGTGGGTGTGGGTGTGTGTGTGTGTGAGAGAGAGAGAGAGAGAGCGGGGGGGGGGGGGGGGGGGGGGGGGGG
>PHNY01081011.1:12211-28530 GCA_003724115.2 Anethum foeniculum
ACTAGTTGCATTATCTCTTCATCATCAGAATCTCCATCAATATCTGTGAAGTTATCAATGTTTGAGTCATCATCAGTGTTTGATGACTCAGTATCAGACTTTGTAACCATTAGCTTTCCCTTAGAATGACTTTTTCTCACAGCTTTATCTTTTGATACTTTCTCTTCAACCTTCAAGGAAACAGACCTTGATTTGCTTCCCTTTCTTTTACTCCTTTGTTCCATCTCAAGTTCATGGGTTTTGAGCATACCATAAATTTCATCAAGAAACATTTCATCAAGATCATAGTTGTCTCTTATGGTTGTTGATTTAAGATCCCACTTCTCAGGTAGCACAAGAAGAAACTTTAGGTTTGAATCTTCAAGATCACATTCTTTGTCCACCAAAGATAAGTCATTTAGCAGTTTCAGAAATCTGTCATAGATCTCTGTTAGTGATTCATCAGACCTTGAATCAAAGTGCTCATACTCCTGTCTGAGTATAGTTTTCATGTTCTTCTTGATAGCTTTTGTTCCTTGACTCTTGATTTCCAACGCATCCCAAATTTCCTTTACTGTTTTGCATCCAATCACCCTGTTGGACATAACATTATCAAGACTGCTATGAAGGAGATGTCTCACTTTTGCATCTTTCATTATTGAAGATTTGTCCTCAGGAGTATAATCTTTCTTCTCCTTAGGAATAACCTTTTGTGGTGCATCTCCAACAGCAACAGAGAGCTTTGTTGGTTCATGTGGTCCATCAAAGATCCTGTCAAGGTATTTAGGATCTGTGGCTTTCAGAAACATAGCCATCTTCACTTTCCAAGTGGGATATTCACTTGCCTTTAGCATAGGAACCCTAATAGTCTCATATCTACTACTATTGTTCCCAGAGGATTGATTATTTGAGTCCTATTCAGTCATGATTATTTTTGTTGGATCTTAACTGTATGTAATTTAACAGATTACTCTGATACCAATTGTTAGGTCTCAAATATACTGTAGAGGGGGGTGAATACAGTATATAACAATCAAATCGAGAATAGACAAGTAAAATGATGAATAATTTATATATTGATAAATAAAAACTGTTACAGTAATACAAAGTACTCTCTCAAAGAATGTAAGAGTATTCTTGAGAGCTGCTAGGTTACATGAATGATTAAAACAATAATCGATGACACATAAAGTGTAAACCTATCTGTGTTTATATAACACACAGTTACACAATCAATTACTACTGATATGATTACATAAGTATGACTAGACAAAGATCATATCTAATGATTGATTGCTCCTTTCTTAATGTTTACTAACCAATACATCCTTGCAATATTCAAGATCTTCAATCAGATAAATCACTGCTTGATTTACTGCTTCCTCAAAGTCTGACAATAAATACTGATAATAAACACTGATATCAAATAATGATATCAATCTGTCAAACACTGATGATAAACTCTGATTTGCCTAAGTGCTAAACACTGATCATCAAATTATCTAACACAATCCTGTGTCCGGATCACCAATGAACAACTCAAAAGGATGGTCTCTGTTCCATGCCCTTTGTCTAAGAAGTTGTGATCTTGATGTCTCCCCTTGTTTAGGTTGACGTTGAGTGTGAGTAGTAGATCCTTCTCCTGCTCCCCCTAAGTTGCTGCCTCTATGACTTGTAGATTCTGTTCTTTATTCAGTGGATCCAGTGACACTGTCTGTATGATCTGTATTGCCACCACTATCTCCACTTGGACCAGAATCATTAACATTATTGTTGACATTGATTAACGGAGCAACTTCAGGTTCTTCATCATTCAAAGGATAGTCCGAAAGATTTTCAAATTCCAGAGATTCAGAATCCTTTTCCATTTACAGGCTTCTATGTTTGGTGTCATCAAACGTTACATTTAGGCTTTCAATCACCTTTTGATCTATAATCACATAAACCTTGTATGCCTTAGATTCCAGATAATAGCCAAGAAATATGCCTTCATCAGCTTTAGCATCAAACTTTCCTAGATGCTCATTTCCATCTTTTAGTACAAAGCGTTTAGCTCTAAACACATGAATGTATTTCAGTGATGGTTTCTTGTTAGCCATTATCTCATAAGGGGTCTTTTCATGATCTTTGTTAAATAGGGTACGATTCTGAGTATAGCAAGCTGTGTTGACTGCTTCAGCCCAAAAGTAGATAGGAAGTTTTGACTCACTAAGCATAGTCCTTGTAGCTTCAACCAAAGTACAATTCTTCCTTTCAGCTACTCCATTTTGTTGTGGAGTTCTTGGAGCTAAATACTGCCGAGAGATGCCTTTTCCTGCACAAAAATCATTTAGTACTGCATTCTTGAGTTCAGTTCCATTGTCTGATCTGATCTTCCACACATGCAAATCAGCTTCTAACTCAATCTTCTTTATGTGATCAATGATTATCTGAGGTGCTTCATCCTTGGAATGTAAGAATAACACCCACGTGTACTTGGAGTAGTCATCAACAATCACCAAAGCATATATTTTCCTTGACACTGACAAGATGTTTACTGGACCAAACAAATCCATATGGATTAATTGTAAAGGATCCGTGATGCTTGTCATTTCCTTATTTTTGTGAGATGCTTTCTTCGACTTCCCCTTTTCACATGCTTCCCAGAGTCCTTCTTGGCAGAATTCCATCTGTGGTAGTCCTCTCACCAATTCCCTCTTTACTAAAGAGTTCATTGTCTTGAAATTCAAGTGTAAAAGCTTCTTGTGCCATAACCAACTTAAATCTGATGAAGCTTTGCTGTAGAAAAACTGCACTACTCCATCAGATGTAGAACTTAAGTCAGCTATGAATAGATTACCTTTTCTTTACTCCCTGTAGAGCAAGCTTCTCATTTTTACCGTTTGAGATCAAGCACCTTTCCTTTATGAAATCAACATTGTAACCTCTATCACAAAATTGATTGATACTGAGAAGATTATGCTTTAATCCTTCCACAAGAGAGATGTTTTCAATGATGACATTCCCAATTTCCAAATTGCCAAATCCCGTAGTAATTCCTTTGCTGTCATCTCCAAAGGTAACTGTAGGGCCGGCTTTCTCAACCACATTTGTGAGCAGGGACTTTTCTCCTGTCATGTGTCTTGAACATCCACTATCAAGAATCCACATGATCTTTTGCTTTGGTAACTTACCCTGCCATCATAAATTAATTAAGAAGACTTAGGTACCCATACATGTTTGGGTCATGAAGGTTTAGGGGTTGCAACAGGATCAACATTTGAATTAACCTTAACATGCTTAACTTTCATGTCGACTGTTTCCTTCTCAGTGTTAATCTTGACAGGAGTGGCATTAGACTTAGAGACAGGTGTATCCTTCCTAGGTTTAGGAGGTACTACAGTCTTCGCCTTTCCGTTCTTACTACTCATACTTTTCTTAGTGTCAGTGCAAGTGCTAGTATTTACATGAAATGATCTAAAAAATTCAGACATGGTAAGAAAAGCACATGGCATACATCCAATTATGCCACAGGGCTCATGAAAACTAGGCATATTAGGCATGGCAGAAATACTAGATGATGCAACAGTTTCTACTTTAATCTTAGTACATGCATATGTAAGATGTCCAGCAGAATTACAATTAATACACAATTTTAAAGATGCAGATAGGGAAGATGCAAAATCATTCTTTTTATTAACACCTACTTTCCCATTCCTGTTTTTCTTTGCTTTAACCTTAACATTTTGTTCAGATATAGGGTTTTCAATTGTATCTGAATTCTTAAGTGATTCAGGTCCTTGTTTTTCCACCTTGCTACCTTGTTCAGTTTTAGATTTTTCATTTTTAACTGAAGCCTTAGGTGTTTTAGGGGAATCCTCTTCTACCTTCTTCTTTAAGTCCTCAACAAGCAACTCNTTTCATCTAGGGGCTCTGAAACAGGTTTGACAAAAATGGGGACTCGACATCCTTGACGACATGTGGTATAGTTTCTTTGATAAACACAGGGGTCTCAGAAAAACCAACATGTCTCTTGCCAGCCTTCTTAGACTAGTCAAAACCTATAGCCACTTTATTGCTAGGCTCTTGACTATCAATGATCTCCTTGCCAGTCCTAGCAGATGTCTGAAAATCTTTTAGCTTTAATTCTAACTCAGCAACCTATTTTCTAAGAATTGTCTCTATCTCAGCATTGCATTTGACCTTGTTCTCCAAGTACTCATTTTTTTGTTTAAGATCTTCTATATAAACTAAAAGCAGGCTTAGTTCTTCATTTTTAGATTCTAGTTTAGTGATCTTTTGAACTAACTTAGCATTTTCCATTTCATATGCTAGCATTCTACACTCATATCTTGAACAGTTTCTTGGTACTCATTAATAGACTTGTCAACAGTGGTTAGAATGGGAACCTATGATGATTGTGCTGATTCCTCTGAAGAGTCTGCCATAAGTGCAAGATTTCCATACTCTTCATCTTCATCAGAGTCAGTGTCATCCCAGCTTCTCCCTTCAGCTATGTAAACTTTCCCTTTTTGCTTTGCCACCAAAGCATTCAGCTTCTGTTTCAGCTTCTAATTTTGCCTCCTTAGATCTTCATAAGTTTCTTTCTTTTCATACTCTTCTTTCCTTCCAGTTTCTTGCTTAGGCTTCCTGCAATCAGTTGCAAAATGCCCGAGTTCATTGTAGTTGTAGCATCTTGTCTTACTTCAGTCAACACAATTTGACTTGTAACCTCCTCTAGAGCTATTCCCTAATGAATAGCTTCCTTTTGAATATCTAGCCACTGAGCTCTTGGTTTTGTAGTTAGGATTCTTCCTGAAGCGTACATGCTTGAATCTAGAAGCCATATAAGCCATTGACTCATCAGCTAGTTCGTCAAGCTCTTCTTGAGTATAAAATTCACTTTCCTCCTCAGGATCAATTCCAACTTCAGCTATTACCAGTTCCTTTCAAGCTTTAGGTGATGCCACTTTAGTTTCAGAAATTCCGGGCTCAAGGGCAACCAAAGCAGTGGTTTTTGCAAGTGTTGTGTTCTTGTTGTCTACAGGACCTAAACCATAGATTATGGCTCTTTGTTCTTGCTCTAGCTCATATGTCTTTAATTTACCATAAATCACATCCAGAGGCATTGTCACAAAATCATGTCTTTCCCTGATGGATGTATTCTTTTGTTTGAGATAGTGCGGTAAAGTCAACATGAACTTCCTGTTAGTCTCACGAAGGGGATAAGTGTTTCCCTGTAATTTCAACTCGCTCAGCAGCTTAGTATATCTTTCAAACACTGAAGTTAATTTTTCTCCGGGCTGTGACTTAAACGCTTCGTATTGAGACGTCAAAATATCCAACCTATTCTCCTTCACTTCTATAGTTCCTTCCATTAGCAGTTCCATTTTATCCCACATCTCATTTGCACTGAGAGAAGTCATAATTTGATGGCTCATATCTGTATCCATGGCTTCCACTATAATGAGTTGTAAGCTCGTATCCAATATGACTAATTCCTTTTCAGTTTTCGTATATCTGGAGGGATCCTTGGGAGTAGAAGTTCTTGGGATTCGCACTCCAGCAGTGGTTGTTGATTCAGGAACTATGTCCATTGGTACGTACGGACCATTTTCTAATATCTTCTCATAAAGTGGATTTGAAGCTTTAATGTACAGAACCATCTTTCTTTTCCACAAATTATAATTGTCTCTCTCAAAGGGTGGAACCTTGATACTACCAATCTTCCGGGTACTCATCTTTGTTGGCGAAAAAAAAAAATTTAAGATTCAAAAATTTCGAGAATTGAAAATTTTGAAAATTAAAAAATTTTGAGAAATTTTTAAATAACTTGGTTGCTTGGTTTAAATCACCGGGATCTTGATTCGTATATCAATCAACAAGCTCTGATACCAAATGTTAGGTCCCACAGTATTGTAGAAGGGGGGGTTGAATACAATACGCAAAAATAATTCGATTTCTTTTTGAGTTCTTCGTTTAGTTACGGAATCAAATTAAACACAAACAAGTTCGAGGAATATATCGTTGTATTAATATAAACCTTGAGTTTGCTACACTCTAATCAATAATGATTAGCGACAATAAATTCGACAGCATAATAGTACAATTACAAGCTTAAAAATGAATATAGCCTTCAATGGAGCTCTCGTAATTGCAGTTGGCAGCTGAGCAAGATGAATTACAGAAATGAATTGTTTCTGCTTCAATCAGTGTAGACTTTCCAAAACTAATTACGTGACTTAATTGTAGCCAAGCAAATTAATTGTGCTACATAAATCATGGAACTATACAAGGCATGTGGTGGCGCCAAGAGTGTATAGCTTTGGTCATAAACTACAAAAGACAATGGTGGCGCCTAGGGATACAATTCTTGAATAGGTGGCGCCAAGAGTAGTCTTTGCTTCTTTAGCCAAAATAACAAGTCTACAGGTGGCGCCAAGGAATAAAGTTGTTGGTGGCGCCTCCTTTCATTACTTATATGACTTAGTCATATTTTTCATTACTTCCTTGGTGGCGCCAAGGGTGAAGACTCTAGGTTGCGCCTAGACTGTTAGGACTTGGTGAATTTCAAGTCTAACACCTAGGTGGCGCCTAGAGTGATCATCCTTTGATTAAGTGGCGCCTACCAGGTGTGATTTTGACTTAGAGAAATCTTCTAGCTCCTGCAAACAATTCCACTTCTCTGTAATATTTGATTTGACTCTTCTCTGTATCAACTTGTTTTCTTCTGAATGATCAAGCAAATCTTTTTCTGATGTGTTGACGCTTAGTGCACTGGTCTGGTTCACAAATGACTAACACTGAATTAAATTCACTTGATTTCTTTACAAACTGAGTTGATATTGCCTGTAGGTCATTCCATGCTTCATCCACTGAAATCCTGTGATCTTCAATACTTGAACCAACATACTTCCTTGTGACTGAAGGTCTTCTGATCTTTATTTCTTCACGAAAGCTTAAACATGTTAATGAACTTCTTTCCGTGACTCTGTTACAGATTTCAATCTTCAGGATCATGTTTTGATTCTTTGTGTTTATCCTATCTTCAATATTCAGGAATCCTGTGCTTCATAGGTTTAATATTATTTACTTATTTCCTATTCTAGTTGAGTTATATTACCTCTATTACATATTATGTTACATTAGGCTTTACAACAAGTATGCACCTTACATATCAGCATTAATTTGTGAACGGTTTTTAGAACCATTTTGGGAACTCTAGCATTTTTGTTTTTAAAAAGCATTATGCAATCCAATTTTTAAATACCCGAATTTATTAAAGTCTGATCCGAATTCGGACCAATCTGATTTTTGTGCATCTCAATGTCAGGCTTAGTAGGTGTACATGTACCAACGAGGATCATATACCTCTAATTGTTTAGACCGTGTGTGAGAGAGGGCACAAGTGTTATGCGATACTAGCTTATTGCACGGGTTTTACGGGTTTTTCTTTGTTAGTTTAAAAAAACCGTGTGGAAATTGATAGTTTAACTCAAAATGTAATAAAACATGATACTAAATAGTAAATCCTATTAATAATTTATTTTCGTCTTCGTTGAAACTTAATACATTATACGTACTTTTTCGCGAATTTAGTTTTAAAATTTTTCCACAATCAACGTGTTTGTTGATATATTTGAAAATAATAAATTAAATATTAGACTTTATTTAATGTACTAAAATTTACAAATATAAATATTATATATTAATTTATCCCTGAAAGTTGAATATTAAATTTATATTTGTAAGAAATTATAAATATTTGATATTATATGTTATTTATAGGATTCTAATTTTTAGTTTTTGTTATATGAAGTTATAAATAATAAATTTAAGTTGTTAGTAGAGAGTATCGAACCCTAAAATTTTATCAGGTTTCGTTTGATTTGTTTCGGCTCTATCTTGAGTTCTAAAAATCAGATTTGGACAATTTTACAGCCCGCACGAAACTCACAAAATAAGTTACAAATGTAATCCATATAATACTATATAGAAACTTAAAAAAAAAAGACAGTTACGAATTTTTCACTAAATATTCTTTTCAATTTAGGATACCTACTTAAATAATCTATTCAATTTAGGATACCTACTTAGTTTTGTTTAAATCAAGAATATATGGAATATTCCTTTATTTTAGATCTAACGGCCATCATCTATATATTTTAAGTTCTAACGGTCCTTATTCTATTGATCATTAGGGATTGCGACTACCAAATATTTGGATAAAATACCTCTTATGCATATTATCTATTACATGTAAGAATATAATTGGTGAGTAAATAGAAAGAATTTTTGGAAAGTAATGTATCTGGTCTCAGATCATGGATAATCCGGGATTTGAAAATAATTTTGTAAATATCTTTGCGTTAAATTATAATAATATAATATTTTTTATATTTAAAAAATGATAAAAATTATTATTCGTTGCGTAGCACGGGTAAAATGCTAATTAAATTAATATGCCTGTTGCCTGCTAGCCATTCTTGGAAATCATAAATAATAATAATGCAGTTATATTCTAATTAGTATGAAAATGAAAAAATAAGTAGGCAAGTATAAAACCAAAATATATTACGAAGAAAAGATAAAACAAATAATTAGCAGCAACAACTAAAACGAGAAGGAAAGAAGATTTAGCTACACTGTTGCATTAACAAATTAAAATTGTCGAGTGACAAGACTGTATTTGAAGAAATTATCACCTTACATACTGTTGCATTGGTATGCCGCGATAAAAATTTTATGATTAAACAACAACAATTGTTGGACATATTTGATGCTGTCAGAATTTATCGTCAGGAGTTATCTCAAAAGTCAAGCAGAGTTTAGTCATCAGCATTTAAAGAACAAGCTATCAGAGTCTGTCATCTATATTTAGGTCAGAGTTTACATAATCAGTGTTTGTTGTTTGATTCTGAACTGCTGCAAATCAGGAGATGATTGGTTCTGTTTGAATAGATAAGATATACAGAGATATGTCGGTTCCAGGAGTTCAACAATTAGCAGCTATCCATTATAGGATATATTATGTGATTAGTTATTAATGGAAATTATATCATGTAATTGATAGTGTAGTTGTGGGATATATAAACACAGATTAGGTTTACACTATAACTGTTATTTTATGTTTTATTTTCATTCGTGTATCCTAACAGCTCTCAGTGATACTTGTTCATCATTTAAGGGAGTTGTTTGTATTTACTTATCAAGTTTTATATTTTAATAAAAACTGTTCTTCATATTTGTGTTGAATTTCGAATTATTTATTATATAATGTATTCAAGCCACCCTTATACAGTATAATTGAGGCCTAACAATTGGTATCAGAGCTTGCTCTTAAAACGGATACAGTTTAAGATCCAATAAACAATCACGTTAACTGAAAAATCAGCACAAGATCAAACAACCATGTCCAATACAAGTAGATATGATTCTATTAGAGTTCTTATGCTTAAGGTGAGTGAATACCCTACATGGAGGGTAGAGATGGCTATGTTTCTGGAAGCCACAGATCCTGAATACCTTGACAAGATTTATGATGGTCCACGTAAACCAATAAAGCTAGCTGTTGCAGTTGGAGACACTTTTGAGAAAGCGGTTCCAAATGAAAAGAAGGATTATACTATTGAGGGTCAAGCCTCAATCATGAATGATACAAAAGTAAGGCATCTTTTCCATATTAGTCTGGATAATGTTATGTCTAATAAAGTTATTTGATGTGAAACTGCAAAAGAGATATGAGATGCTTTGAAGGTCAGATTTCAAGGGACTAAGGCCATCAAGAAAAATAGAAGGACAATACTCACTTAAGAGTATGAACACTTTGACTCAAAACTGATAAGTCCTTAACTAAATTATATGACAGGTTCATGAAACTCTTGAACGATTTTCACTGGTTAACAAGGAATATGATGTTCAAGATTCAAATATGATGTTTCTCCTTGCACTTTCTGAAAAGTGGGATTTGAAATCCACTATTAAAACTCATGAACTTGAGATGGAGTAAAGAAGCAAGAGGAAGAGAAACAAGATAAAAACTGTTGCTTTGAAGGTTGAAGAAAAACCAATAAAAGCTAAAGCTGTGAGGAAAAGCCATTCTAGAGGAAAGATTATGTTTGCATAATCTGATAGTGAGTCATCAAAAACTGGCGATGACTCAAAAACTGATGAAAGCATAGATTCTGATGCAGACTTTTATGATGAAGGAATGATGCAGCTGACAGCTTTGATGGTGAAAAGTTTCAACAAGACGGGGTATAAGGAACTCAAAAAGGGAATAAACTTTTTCAAGAAATGATCAAATTCTGACAAAAAAAAGTTCAGAAAGATGGCAAAGAGTACAAGTCAAACAAACTGGACAAGTCTAAGGTCAAATGTTACAATTATGATAGAATAGGATATTTTGTAACTGAGTGCAAAAAGTCAAAGGCTGGTAGGAGTCGAGCACTTATCACAAAGAAGATTGACTGGGCTGATTCCTCAGACTCTGATGCGGAAGCCAATTATTCACGGATGGAAAATAATGATAATGGCTCTGCACCTTCTGATACGAAGGTACCGCAAATGACCCTTACTTTTGAAACTGATGATATTTCTGAATTAAGAATTTTCTTAAATGCTTGCATGTTAACTATAGAGAACAGACACTTGAGAATGAAAAAATTAAAATTGAAAACTCTGATCTTAGAAAAAGAAATGATCATCTAGAAGTCGAGTTAATGTTTATGGTAGAAACTCAAAAAGAAAGAGATGATGTTGTCTATGTTTAACAAGAATTACTTAAAAAGGCAGATTTTTTAGAAAAGGAGCTAGAAAAAGAAAGGGATGCGATTAATACTTGGACTAAGTTAGGCAAAACAACTTAGGAAATTTTGAAAAATGGTTGTTGGAAATAAGGATTAGGTTATGTAGACAAATCTAGTACTGATAAAAGTAAGAAAGTTGCATCCAAAAAAAATAAATCAATAGCCCCTGATAAAGTTACTAAAAAGGATAGGTCTAAACTTACACATGTTAAGTTTAATTCAAATACTGATGAACTCAAATCAGTAAATGAGAAGGATTCCACATCAGGTTTTAAATTAAACTTAAATACTGATGATTTCAAATAGGTGAATGCAAAGACTATAAAAATTGATTTGATGTCTTAGAAGCAATTTAAACAAAAGTTGAAAGAAATCACTAAGACAGACAAGGTAAAATAACCTAGAAAGAATATAAATGGAAATTTAGGTGTAACAAAGGACAATAAGTACAAACCCATCCCTAGTGCACCTAAAAAGACTTGTTATAATTGTAGTAGCACTAATCATCTTGCTATTGATTGCAGGAAAAATAGAGGTATCATAACTGTAATTCCTAAATCAGATTTTAAGAATATCACAGTTAGATATAGACCACAAAATCCTTGCTTCCAATGTGGTAGTACTTAGCATTCCATTTATATATGTAAAGAATATCATAATTTGTATTATTAACTATTATGAACTAACACCCTCTTTGAGTAAAAAGATTATTAATTCTGCATGTGTTCTCATGATACTAAGGTTATTAACATAAACTAAGATAAAAAGTCTTATGCTGTAAATGTTAACAAACTTAAAAAGGTCAAAGGATCCAAGAAAGTCTAGGTCCTTAAAAATACTAACTAGTGGCCTATCTGATTGCAGGATAATATGAAAAATATCCAAATCTTGGACAGTAGATGCTCGAGACATATGGCTGGAAACAAAATCCTGCTATCAAAAGTTTAAAGAGAAAGTTAGTCCTAGTGTGTCTTATGAAGATGGCAACATTGGAAAAATTTTGGGATATGACAATATCAATCTTGGGAATGTCATTATTCAAGTCAGAAGTCAATTACTTTATTTTCTCTTAAACTTTCTCTTTACTTCTTATTTTCTCATAAACTTTATCCATAAGTCAAATTAACATGTTATAATTTTCCTAAAATTTCTCATTAAGATTATTATTCGCTAAAACTTTATTTTCAAGTCAAAGTTCTTATCTTAATACTCTCCTAAATTTCAAGTCCTAAAATATAATTTAAAAAAGAAATAAATAATCTTATATATACATAAGTGTAAATCGTTTGACATGAAAAAATATTGTTAGCTAAATTTTTCATTAGCGCTTGTATTTCAAATTTTAATTTGCATGTTATGATAGTTTTGTCATTATTTATTTTGTTATGCCTTTAAATTTATGTTATTATTTGATTGATTTTATGATTTTAGAATGTTTGATTGATTTTATGATTTTCAAATGTAGCCTTTTACCTAGGAAGAACGGAGGATGTTGTGGATCAGTTAGTTTTATTATTGAGGCTATTTAATTAGAAAGGTATTATTTGATATTTAAATTTAAGTTATTTATGTTTGTTACTTCCATTAGCACTTGAGTTTCAAACTTTATTTTGCATATAATGATAGTTTTGTCACTATTTCTTTTGTTAAACCTTTTAAGTGTATGTTGTCGTTTTATTGGTTTTATGATTATAGAATGCTTGATTGATTATATGATTTTAGAATACAGCCTTTTGTCCGCGAAGAAGGAGGATGTTATGGATCAGTTAGTTTTAGAGTTGATTGATTTTATGATTTTAGAACGCAGCCTTTTGTCCGGGAAGAATGGAGGATGTTACGGATTAGTTAGTTTTAGAGGCTATTTAATTATAAAAGTATTATTTAATATTTAAATTTAAGTAATTTATGTCTGTTATTTTATATTAAATATAGTCGAAAGATATATTAGAAAGCTATTGTATCGTTATATTTAATATTTTTTAAAAAAATATTACTATATTGTCGCCGCGAAACATGACTTATTGTCCTAGTTAAGGTTCAAATATAACTTAATATTCTTGTGTTGAGAATTTAAGTTACACACTTTTTGTTTTGGGATTTATATTTATATTGTGTTCAATGTATATTTTATTGGGTTATTAATTTTTTTAATGTATATTTTGGGATATTTTATTGTTAATTACAATTTACTAGCTTTTAAACCGTGCCAAGCACGGGCGAACTTAGTCTTGTTTTGTAATTTTTTTATATATATACAATGATATTTATATAGTATAAATTATGAAGATGCAATTGTTAGATCTCTTTTTGTTAAACTTGTGAGCTGCATTTATCTTTAAATTATCTTAATCATTTTTTTTCAACACCTTAATGTCATATAAGATGTTTAGTTTTGCAACAGAAATAATTTTTGAAAAAGATGGTTAAGAAGAATCATAACTACCAAACTATTTTATTTATTATAAAGAAGTGTATTAATGTCGCAGTAGCTTCTTTACTAATTAAAAAAATGATTATTTGTATTTTGTTTTCTTTTGTCAAGTATAATTCAAAATTTATTGTATTAGTGTGAGAATAGTGCAATGTAATATGTGAATCACAGTCACCCGTCAAAATTAGTTGTAACCATATATTGTTTTTGTGAAAGTATACTTGAGTTTTATATTAACAATAGTAATTATAGCTATTTAATTAATTGCATGTACTTTTATAAACGATTAATTAATAATGTCAATTCTAACTTAGGAGAATTTGATTCTTGCTCTTTTTGTAGAATATCGTAAGTAACTAATATTTTTAATGTCAGTGTTAGGACGATTTGAACCTTAGATATTGGTAAAATAGTATAAGAAGAGAATATTTTTTAGTACAGAACTAACGACTCTAATTTATTCGATAAAGATTTAACGGTTACACCAAGGATGATAGCTTAGAACCCGTGCCATGCATGAGTTATTTTAATATATATAATAAATTTCTTAGGTACCATTATATTTTTATATAATCACTTTTAAATAGTAATTGCAATTTTAATTTGATATGTATTTTAATCATATTAATTATTTTTATAATAAAATTGATATAAATAATTTATATTTGTTAAATTTGTATCTTTAAAATATTATAATCTTAATAATATAATATTATAGATATTAATAGTTATTTATTTTTGCATGTATTGTTTATAACTAACAATATAAATTCTAAGTTTTAATGTCAAAGGATTCGAACTTGAATTTTTGGTTGCATAGCCTAAATAAGGAATATTTTTAATATTGTTATTGTAAGGAATCGAACCTTGGCCTTTGGTCAAATAGCATCTATACTATTATATTAAAGACGAAACATTGAAATTTTCGTTGGTAGTCTGGTCACCCATGGTTTGGTCACTTAATCAACAACCGTTAGATATTTCAAATCAGATTGATGGTAACCGTTAGATCTAATCTTCAATACAAATTCAGATCCACACTATAAATAATTTTAAAATAAAACAAATATAAGGTAACATGTTTTAATTAAAAGGATTTTTTTAATTAGAAAAGGCAATTGTATAGCTGCTATTATACATATTATTTCATTATTTACTAATTGAAATAAATGACCGAAAATCGAAAATCAAATTTCAACTAAAACATCTCCTTTTCCAAAAATATTACCGGCAAATCTTATAAAATAATAATAATATAACTACTAATACCTAACCAATTACATTTTTCAACTAAACTTATCACGGTTACTATTTTTCCTAACTAAAACATTTCATTTCCCAAATAACTAACTAGTTACCCTTTTCATCTAAAACACTAATTACCTTTTTCAACTAAACATGTCAATTTTTCTACTTTTTCTAACTAAAACATCTTCTTTTTCAAAAATATCAGGGTCAACTAAAGCATTTTTTTCCAAAAATATCACAGATAAATTTATTTAATAAAATTAAATAATAATATTATAACTACTAATATCTAACTAATTATCTTTTTCAACTAAACAAACCACAATTTTTATTTGTTATCACTAATATCTATTATATTAATCCTAATCAGTATAAAAATCAATTACCTTCTCCAACTAAAACACGTTACCTTTTTTAATAACTAAAACACCACCTTTTTTCAAAAATATCACGGATAATTATTTTTAATAAAATATTATATTTCCTAATAACTACTATTTTAATCATAATTAGGATATAAACCAATTACCTTTTTTCAACTAAAACACGTTACATTTTTTATTTTTTCTAACTAAAACATATTTTTTTCCAAAACTATTACTGACAATTCTATTTAATAAAGTAAGATAAATATTATATTTATTAATAACTAACCAATTAAAATTTTCATTTAAAACACTTTACCTTTTATGTTTTAAATAAAAATTTACTACTTTTTTCAAAATAACACGCACATTTCTATTTGACTTCAGTTTAAATTAAATTTAAAAGCAATATCATATTAATGAAAATCCATGCATCGCACTGGTTATATGATATCTATACTATTATATTAAAGATGAAACATTGAAAGTTTCATCGGTAATCTGGTCACATGGTCATCCAATTTTCTATATGATTTTATTAAAAGTAAAACATCTCCATAATATTTTTATCATTTTATTCCTAATATAAGTCTATTATTAAATATAAAACATTCTCATGAATATGAATTAATTAAGATCCACACTATTAACTACATTTAAAATAAAACAAATATAATGTAATATATTTTTATTAAAAGATAAATTTTTAATTAGAAAAGACAATTATATAGCTGCTATTATTTCTGTCTTATAAAATAATACTATTATAACTACTAATATCTAACCAATTACCCTTTTTGGCTAAACATGTCATTTTCAACTAAACATGTCACCGTTTTTATTTTTCCTAACTAAAACATTATTTTTTCCGAATAACTAGCTAATTACTCATTTCAACTAAAAACACTAATTATCTTTTAAACTAAAAATGTCAACTTTTCTACTTTACCAAACTAAAACATCACCTTTTAAACTAAAAATGTCACCTTTTCTACTCTTTTTTTTGTCAGAGAAATACGTTCTCGTATATTAAATTGTACCGAAATACAATCCCGTAAAGGAAAAAAGTTTCTTTCCTTCCAAAAAACTTATCATCTAATCGAAAGTCATGCAAAGATGAACCCGAAAATTTAGATAATAAAACCTTAAAGTCTGAAAAGATAACCCACAAACGGGCCTCGTTTAAAACCTCACAAGAGTAAAACCCTATGGGAAAAAACTCATGGAGGAAAAGAGTGCCCTCTAAAAATACATTTTGTACAATACTAATAAAACTAATCTTTTCTGTTAATTGTAAGAAATCCCTCGTGTCATCAAATAATTGTAGCTAAATTATCTTGTACTCCGATGTCCCTGATTAGCTCACTGTGCTTTAAAGTCTGAAAAGAGGATACCATTACAACTCTTCCAATCATCCTGAAAATAAGAACAAATGAAATAAGGAAAATATATTAAAATAATAAAGATTATGCCCGATAATAATTTATTATAAGAAAACGAATGTACATA
>PHNY01081011.1:32494-47239 GCA_003724115.2 Anethum foeniculum
CATAAAATAATATATGTGTATATTCTACATAATGTATTATACTATATATTATATAAAATTATATATACATATATAAATTATTATATATATATATATATATATATATATTCAAGTTTTTTTCGGGTTTGGATCGGGTTTCGGATAGGTAAACCTAAAATCCAAATCCAAATCCAAAAATTTTCTGGTTTGAAAATTAAATCCATATCTAAATTCAAATCCAAAAAATCGGTTTCGGTTAATCCAAAATTTCGGGTTTCGGATCGGGTATCCGTCGGGTCGGATTATTTTGCCAACCCTATTTCTGTATTTAGATTTTGTAATAGAATACCATTTTTTGAAAACTGGGTTACAATCTTCAAATTTTTATCCTCGTATTTAGGACAAAAGGGAGCTTATGAGACAGAGGAAAACAATCTAAAGAGGGAATCTATTCGTTGATTTGTAAATAAAAAGGCAAAGGAGTATTAAATTTCATCTTTCCAAGAGGGAATCTATTCGTTGATTTGTAAATAAAAAGGCAAAGGAGTATTAAATTTCATCTTTCCTTTGCTGTGCTGGACTCCTTCTTTAAGGACTTTTGAAATTAGAATGCCAAAGTCTAGATTCTTATTAAATAAACTTACAAAATTAAGTTATGCACACAGACATAGAGGAACTCTCCCATTGAACTGGTAATGCACTTTGCTCTTTTTATTTATGGTACTTGTGATGATACTAGTACAAGAAAACTCTGATAAAAGATAGAGAATTTGTGAAAAATACCAAGTTTTGAATATCTTTTTGCAAATATACTATCTTATTAAAATTATTGCAAATTTACTACTAATTGAAAAATGGAACCATATTATTTGCAAATATACGATCTTAAAGCCCAGCTCATATTCTCACACCCGCTTTATCTCTTATCTTATCCCGTCCTCTATTTTTCTCTCTGGCTTCTTTCTCTTTTCTCTCTCTTTCACTTTCTCTTTTTCTTGATTATTCATATTAGATTAACTTCTAATTCTCGTTTAAAGCTTGATTAAGGTGTAATCTTCGTTCTTCATTTTTTGTTCTTTGTTCTTATATAGGTAATTTACTTAATTTTTTCAAAGTTCTGTTGTTGTTATAGTCAATTGCATATCTATACATATATAAATCCTAATATTTTGGGTTTGATTTTTAATATTTGTTACAAATCATATATGTATCGCTTATAAAATGTATGTATAGGTTTTTAATTGATAGCCTATACACTACTACTTAGGCAATTGAAGCAACAAAATCTTAACAAGTTATAGATTGTAAATGTTATAAATGAATTTTCCTTGTGTTTAGATATATCTTGGTCGTCGCTTAATTTTGTTCATTTTCCAGTCTGATTGGCTGAGCATAAGTATTGACTTTTTGCTTTTTCTAGCTTTTGGGAGATACGCGTATGTAATATGTTATCTTTTAATCTATTCAAAATTACAGTACATATTTGAATTTATATTTAGTTGATTTTATTTTGCAAGTGAAGTTGCAATAATGTCTACAAAGTGTTTGACAAAATGTCACAGAGAAGTTGCATTAGTGATTGATTTAAATTTAGTTGCATATACAGTTCGTTCAAACTTATGTAGCTACAATCAACTTTATTTTCTAAATATAAAGTATTAAATTTAATTTGTGTTCGTGGTTAATTTGAGTTGCGTTTAGCTACGACTTCTAATTGAAATATCTTTATTTATATTATGCAACTCGTTATGCAAATTAAGCGCAACTTCGATTATTTTATAATATACTATAGTTTAGTTCATCGTCTTACTATTTTTGTATGGTTTGTTGTTCAATTTTTAGGGTATGCGATATGAGATACCACTTGACAAGCACAAGGGTGAATGAATTACGAGCATTGCTTTCGTGTAACAACTCGGTGATTTGAGTAAATCATGTTTTTTTCATTTGATGAACTTGCCTAACTACAAGCTTTACAGCTCATTTATAATTTGTTAGTTAGGCAATTAGAGCAGCCAAATAGTAATGAGATTTGGATTGGTATTGCTTGTGTCAACTTGAAGTTTAGTAGCAAATTTTGCTACGATACCAGAACTGTCCCAAAAATTCTTTTTATGTTGATAGTCATATATTAGGACTTGGGTTTTCATTTTATTTATATGTAGTTGGAAAAAAATATATTATTATGATAGAGAAGATGAATACATTGACGATGGTCATGAAGTTGCGAATGATTATGTTGAAAATGTCAAACCGAAGAAATGAAAGGCCGCAGAAAGTTGTTGAGGGAAGTGTAAGATGGTGAAGGGTTCGAGAAAAAACAAGAAAATGAAATATTACATTGAGATTTGTAATTTGAACAGTTTATGTAGTCATGTTAGATGTATATTTTGTTAAACTTTTGATTATCAGAAATATTATATTTGAGTAGTAAAATTGCAAAAAAGGTTAAAGAAGCATCATTTGGATTTGACTTTTAGTTAAATTTGTAAAGTTTATATAGTCATGGTTCATTTTGTAGTTTGTTAAAATTTGAAACGTTGTCAGAAATATTAGATTTGTCTTATGAATTTGCAAGAAATGTTAAGGAAGAATTAGTTGCATTTGACATTCTGTAGAGGAGGCCCCGCAGGGGCTCATATTTTAGTTGCAGAAAGAAATTTTAAACCCAAAGTTTAATTTAGTTGTACAGTTGATTTTAGTTGCACGGAAAGTTGAATATAGTTGCAACCTTATTTTTAAGGTTGAATAATAGTTGCACGTTTAGTTTTATAGTTGATTCAATGCACCTATACAAACCATATATATAGGAGGCCCCACGGGGGCTCACATTTTAGTTGTAAGAAGAAATATTAAACCCAAAGTTCAATTTAGTTGTATAGTTGATTTTAGTTGCACTGAAAGTTGAATATAGTTGCAACCTTATTTTTAAGGTTGAATATAGAATACAATTTTAAAGTTTATTTTAGTTGTATATATAGGTGATTTTAATTGAATATATAGTTTGATTTTAGTTGAACATGGTTATTATATATAGGCTAAACCATACATAGTTGAATATAGTTGTATCTTCGGTTTTATAGTTGATTCTTTGCACCTATAGTTGAACATGGTTGCATTCTTGGATTTTAGTTTTGCATAGTTATACATATAGTTAAATATAGTTACATCCATAGAAGTAGTTGAACAAATACATCAGTTGCATATCGATCTTATGCATTCCATGAGTGTTTGTTCAAGTGTAGTTTTGTAATTTGAAAATTCACGGCTTATTTATGATATGATGTTTATTGTTAATTAATTTAAACTCCACTTCTATGATATTTTTAATGCTTTATTATATTAAGTATTTAGTACCTTGTGGCATTCTGTAGAGGAGGCCCCGCAGGGGCTCACATTCTCGAATAATTTTTGTGTTTATGTTTAGTAGGTTTATAAGTACCCTTGTCTTAGATATGCATATGAGGTTGCATATGGCTATATGAGGTTGCATTTATGTTGCATATAAAGTTGCAACTGTTTAACTTACATAATAATGCCAAAATAGATAAGTGGTACATAATATTGCATATAAAGTTGATTAGAGTTGCATACTTGTCGATTATAGTTGATTTTAGTTGCTCACATAGTTGACTATAGTTGCAACATTTGTTCAATAGATAAAGTTTAGGGTTGGTTAGTTATGTTGCATTTTGGGTTGCATTGGCTGTTGAATCTCTAGTTGAATATGTTGCATAAGGGTAACAATTAAGTTGAAGTTGTATACATTTGCAATCAAGTTGAAGTTGTATATATAAGTTGTATAATTTTTTTATAGTAGTTACAATAATATATAAGTGGTTTCAATTAGGGTAAGTTGCATATGGGTGAGTAGTATTATTGCATTTTAGGTTGCATTGGTGGTTTAATCTAGTTGATTATGTTGCATAAGGGAGATTACAATTAAGGGTAAATTGCATATGGGTGAGTAGTAATTAATACATTATTTATACTTTGTTTTTCTTTTAGAGTTTAGATTTTGCCACTTCGGAGTATAGAAATGTCATAAAGACATAATCCCCTCATAAACATTATACATTCATTTTATAGCTATCAAGAAGAAAAAGAAGTAGTTCAACTTAAAGAGAAAAGAACAGTAACATACCCAAAGAAGGTTTCATTTAAAATATTTACAACAAAGTATTATTTCCTTCAGTTACATGCAAATAAGTAAATTTGGTTTACTTATTTACTTGCAAATAAGTAAAAGGAATACAATACCCACAACTGAATTTATGTTATGATTAGTACACAGACAAATGTTATAATTAAAAGTCAAAATGCAAATCTACTAAAAAAACTAACTATTCTTCATTGAACTTCTGCATGTCCTCCTGTTATGTCCAATAAGCTTTACATCTTCTCTTTTTGATCTACCAACTTTAATTTGTTCCTGTTGAAGGATAGAATATCACCATTTTGATTTCTTTGGGTACTTGCCAAGTGTCCTTAACCAATGAGCTTTACCTTTGTAACCATATTTGTATTTACTTCATCAGTGTTGTCATTAGTAACTTTTGATGATGTGCCTTCTTTGATTTGAACTTTAACACATACATCATCAACTGTCATTCCACTAGGATTAGAGAATGATAATAGTTGCATAATGAATATTATCTATTCCTACAATTTAATTATGCAACTAGAACACAACTTAGGTGACATGTCTTAGGAAATTAGCAAAAAATACAGAAACTAGTAACTTAATTACAAACATGCTTGGACATATCATTCACAACAAAAAACTGCTAAAATGAAAATAGAGCTAGGTGAGGATTTCAAACCCATAAACTAATCCACGATTTTGGAATCATTTTCTAAAATTATGAAAACTGGAAACTCAATACATCACCTTCTTGGACACATCCATCGCTATCATAAAATATTAAAATGAAAACAGACCTAAATTAAAAAAAAAAACAAGCAAAGCAAGGTGTGGGTTTGGAAACAGTAGTCAAAATGATCAATATTTGATTCTATAAAACAACGATTGCATGGGAACATGGATATGATCCATTTTAAACCTGTAAATCAGAAAATGTTGAAAACCACAGATGAAGTACAATAATATGTTTCATACAAAAAATTGTAAACTATGCACACTAGCAACTCAAGTCATGACACGATTTCACACGTCGAATGCAACTAAATTCAAATAAAATTCAAGGAGAGCAAGTTATTATTTTTGAAAGCCTAAAATCACTCCTAGACTTTAGCGAAAAATTAAAAATTATGCATACTAGCAACTCAAGTCATGACATGATTCCACACGTTGAATGCAAATAAAGTCAAATAAATTTCAAGGAGAGCAAGTTGTTATTTTCGAAAGCTTAAAAATAGTCTCGGCAAAAAATTAAAAATCATGCACACTAGCAACTTAAGTCATAACATGGTTCGACACAATGAATGCAACTGAACTAAAAAATAACCCAAGTACAGCATGTTGTTATTTTTGAAAGGCTAAGCACTGGTCTTTGACTAAAAAAAAGAGAAAAACTATGCAGAATAGCAACTCAAGTCATGACATGAATCGACATGTCGAATGCAACTGAATTCAATAAAATCCAAGCAGAACAAGTTTTGATTTTTGAAAGCCTAAAAATAGTCTGGACTTTGAAAAAAAAAATTGAAAACTATGCTCCACTAGCAACTCAAGTCATGATATGATTCAACACGTCGTAAGCAAATGAATTTAAATAAAAACCAAGCAAAGCAAGCTGTTGATTTCAAAATCCTAAAATTACTCGACGAGTTTGACAAAAACTTATAAACTATACACACTATAGATTCAAGTCATGACATGATTAGACACCTCTAATGCAACTGAAATTAAATAAAATAGTAACAGAGCAATATGTTGATTTCGAAATCCTAGAACTACTATACATTTTAACACATGACATGATTTGAGATCTCAATAAACTAAAGTCAACTAAAATAAAAGCACATCAAGGTGTTGCTTTCAAAAGAAGAAACTAATCCAGTATTTGAGAGAAAAACTTACAATAGACATACACACACACACTATGTATTGAAGATAAATCATCCATCAGTAATTCAGAAGTAACCTAATTTAAGTGACTAAAGAATTATATTTACAGTTTTCAGGTTAATTCAAGATTAAAAGGTAGTGATTAGAATTACGTTCAGAACGATTTGTAAAATAAGATCCAAATTGATTGGGATGGTAAAGAAAGCAACGAATTTGTTTGGTGATGGTCAGAGAGGGAGAAGAAGCATATGTTTTCAATGTAACCGACGTAAAACTGATTTTAACGTATTTTTGCAATGAATATAATGGAAAAGGTATATTTGCAAATAAGTTTAAAAGTTAAAACTAATTTTGCAATTAATTACTTTTTCTTATATATTTATCAAAAAACCTCTAAAAGATATCCTTAAAAATAATTAAGAAATCTTTAAAAATAATAAAGATAAAGATTGTCCTGTATTGAGGATCGAAAGAATAAGATAGAGGAAAACTCCGAGTTATCTCATATGTTAGCGAAAATGGTTGAACCTAAAACTAACATAGGTAATAAAGTTGAAAAGAAAAAGAAAATCAAGAATTGAAACATAAGTGTCAATTAAAAGAATAATTTTACATCTTTCCCAATGTGCGCTAAATGTAATTCTTTCTGTATACATTACACATGCATGTCAGAAGGTAATGGTTGAAAAATCTGAATATTCTCGAATGCATAGCATGCCTTAAGTTTCATTAGCCTAACTGATTGTTGTCATGTCATATTAATATCATGTGTCTTTATTTTAAGTTAACGAATGCATCTACTAGCACTTATACTAACACTAGCTAGAAAAAAACATGATAAAAGAGTATTTAAAGATGAAGATGGTAAGTTCTTTTAAATTTAGGAAGGAATCACATGTCTCTAGTCCAATGACACTCCTGTTGAAAGTTAAACATGTCAAGGTTGAATCATATTTTGTTCTTTTTAAAACCCTTAAACCTGAAGGACCTAAACAAGTTTATATATCAAAGTCTTCTTAATATATTTAATTGCATGGCAAGGTTAGAAAAGAAAGTCATGTGAACTCTTTATAGTAGTGGCTATTGAAGAAATATGAAATGATAAAATTTCGTGTTCACAGGTATGATCAAGAAAACTAGTCTGATTGTTATCTTTGAAGATGACAAAAATGGATTTACTATGTGATATAGCAATTTGAAAATCAAAAATATCATCATTAAAATATCTCTCTTGTTCAAAGATTAAATCACAACTTTTTTACACTACAAGAAAAAAAGACCATTACCTAACAAGCAAATCTTACGAGAAAAAATTGGTAGGAAATGCTCAATTATTTCCTACCTACACGTAATCTGGTAGGAATTGCTTAAGGTAGGACCCATAGTTTGTACACGCAAGCACCAAAACCTACCATTATTGATAGAAAACTCAAAACCTACCAAGATTGGTAGGTTTTGACCGAAATTTATTACCGAAATGACCCCACCATCCACATTATCAGCCCTCGCATTTTTACATGAATAAACTTTTTTTCAAAAAATCAAATTATATCATTATTCTATGAACATTTCCTACCAGATTTGGTAGGAAATTAAAACCTACCAATATATATGGGTAGGTTTTGACCGAAATTTGTTACCGAAATTGCCCCACCATCCACATCATCAGCCCTCACATTTTTAAATTAACAAACTTTTTTTCCCAAAAAAAAATAATATTATTATTCTAGGAACATTTCCTACCAGATTTGGTAGGAAATTAAAACCTACCAATATTGATAGGTTTTGACCGAAATTTGTTACCGAAATGACCCCACCATCCACATCATCAGCCCTCACATTTTTAAATTAATAAACTTTTTTTCAAAAAAAGAAATATTATCATTATTCTAGGTACATTTCCTACGAGATTCGGTAGGAAATTAAAACCTACCAATATTGGTAGGCTTTGAAATAATTTTTATACTAATACGACCCCACCTTCCACATCATCGTCCCACATATTATTCAAAATAATTAAAAATTTATTAGTAGAAAGAAATATTGATATTTCAGGATCTTTTCCTACCGATATTGGTAGGAAAAGACAATAAACAAAGAAAAATATGTGTTTTCATATTTTTTGTTGACTGCATATCACATTTTTGTTGATCAAACTCTATAAACGATAAAGATCTACTCATTTAAACAGTGTAGGATAAAAATTAGTTAATTAATACTTACATTCTATCATTTTTATGTTATTTAGATAAATTATAATTATTACAAAAAACATAATAAATATAAGAACTTTTCGATAAATTATTACTTTAAAAGTGAAATGTCATCTTGTAGTTAAAGAAACTAAGAAAAAAATTGGACATTAAAAGAGTTATAAATAAGTAAAATCGTTAAGAAAATAAAAGAACGACAATGTTCGCAGTTTGAGTTAGGTTTTATACTCATAGTTTAGGGGATGTTTAGGGTTAGACATTTCAAATTTTTTAATTTTTTTTAAATAGTTGAACTGTACGGAGGATTAGATATATTGATTTTGTTTATGTAAGTGAAATATTGAATTTTTTGAAATTAATCTCTTATGTTTTTTTAATAAATCTATAAAGAAAATTTTCTAATCCTACCGGTTTTGGTAGGAAAAGCCCAAAAGAGTTGTTTGTCCTTTTCCTAATGGGGTATATCCTACTGGTAGTAAATGAGCCCAAAGCTGGTAGGAAAAGGTTCCACACTGAAGATAGTAATTAATTTAATTTTTTTATCAAATTCGTTTATTACCTTATCAAACTCTATAGACGATACAGATCTACTCCTTTAAGTAGTGTAGGATAAAAGTTAGTTGATTAATACTTACATTCTCGTATTTTTATTTTATTTAGATAAATTATAATTATTACGAAAAAAATAATAAATATAAGTACTTTTCGATAAATTATAACTTTAAAGTGAAATGTCATTTTGTAGTGAAAGGAAACTAAGAAAAAAATTGGACATTAAAAGAGTTAAAAATAAGTAAAATTATTTAGAAAACGAAAGAACGACAACGTTCAAAGTTGGAGTTAGGTTTTATACTCATAGTTTAGGATTAGACATTTCAAATTGAATTTTTTTTTTGCAATAATCCAACTGTACGGATGATTAGATATATTGATTTTGTATATGAAAGTGAAATATTGGATTTTTTGAAATTAAGCTCTTATGTTTTTAGAAAAAATATATAAAGAAAATTTTCTAATCCTACCGGTATTGGTAGAAAATGCCCAAAAAAATTGTTTGTCCTTTTTCTCATGGGGTATATCGTAGTAAATAGGGCCAAAGTTGGTAGAAAAGGCCCCACACCGAAAATAGTAATTAATTTAATTTTTTATCAAATTCATTTTTTACCTTATCAAACTCTATAGACGATAAAGATCTACTCATTTAAGTAGTGTACGATAAAAATTAGTTGATTAATACTTACATTCTCATATAATTTTATTTAGATAGATTATAATTATTACGGAAAAAAATAGTAAATATAAGAACTTTTCGATAAATTATAACTTTAAAAGTGAAATGTAATTTTTTAGTGAAAGAAAACTAAGAAAAAAATTGGACATTAAAGGAGTTATAAATAAGTAAAATTGTTTAGAAAATGAAAGAAGGACAACGTTCAAAGTTTGAGTTAGGTTTTATTCTCATAGTTTAGCGGTTGTTTAGGGTTAGACATTTCAAATTTTTTAATTTTTTTTAAATAGAATCGTACGGAGGATTAGACATAATGATTTTGTTTATGTAAGTGAAATATTGAAATTTTTGAAATTAAGCTCTTATGTTTTAATAATAAATATATAAATATAATTTTCTAATCCTACCAGTATTGGTAGGAAATGCCCAAAAAAGTTGTTTGTCCTTTTCCTAATGGGGTATATCCTACTGGTAGTAAATGTGCCCAAAGTTGGTAGGAAAAGGTTCCACACTGAAAATAGTAATAATTTAATTTTTTATCAAATTCGTTTATTACCTTATCAAACTCTATAGACGATAAAGATCTATTCTTTAAGTAGTGTAGGATAAAAGTTAGTTGATTAATACTTATATTCTCGTATTTTTATTTAATTTAGATAAATTATAATTATTACGAAAAAAAATAATAAATATAATATCTTTTCGATAAATTATAACTTTAAAGTGAAATGTCATTTTGTAGTGAAAGGAAACTAAGAAAAAAATTGGACATTAAAAGAGTTAAAAATAAGTAAAATTATTTAGAAAATGAAAGAACGACAACGTTCAAAGTTGGAGTTAGGTTTTATACTCATAGTTTAGAATTAGAATTTCAAATTTTTAATTTTTTTTCAATAATCCAACAGTACGGATGATTAGATATATTGATTTTGTATATGTAAGTGAAATATTAGATTTTTTGAAATTAAGCTCTTATGTTTTTATAATAAATATATAAAGAAATATTTCTAATCCTACCGGTATTGGTAGAAAATGCCCAAAAAATTTGTTTGTCCTTTTTCTAATAGGGTATATCGTAGTAAATAAGGCCAAAGTTGGTAGGAAAAGGCCCCACACCGAAAATAGTAATTAATTTAATTTTTTATCAAATTCATTTTTTACCTTATCAAACTCTATAGACGATAAAGATATACTCATTTAAGTAGTGTACGATAAAAATTAGTTGATTAATACTTACATTCTCGTTTAATTTTATTTAGATAGATTATAATTATTACGGAAAAAAATAGTAAATATAAGAACTCTTCGATAAATTATAACTTTAAAAGTGAAATGTCATATTTTAGTGAAAGAAAACTAAGAAAAAAATTGGACATTAAAAGAGTTATAAATAAGTAAAATCGTTTAAAAAAATGAATGAAGGACAACGTTCGATGTTTGAGTTAGGTTTTATTCTCATAGTTTAGGGGTTGTTTAGGGTTAGACAATTCAAAATTTTTAATTATTTTAATAATCCAACAGTAAGGATGATTAAATATATTAATTTTGTATAAGTAAGTAAAATATTAGATTTTTTGCAATTAAGCTTTTATATTTTTATAATAAATCTTTAGAGAAAAATTTATATTCCTACCGGTATTGGTATTGGTAGGAAATACCCTAAAAAGTTATTTTTTCTTTTCCTAATGGGGTATATCCTACTAGATCTCGTAGTAAATAGGCCCAAAGTTGGTAGGAAAAGGCCCTATACCGAATATAATAATTAATTAATTTTTTTATCAAATTTATTTATTACCTTATCAAACTCTATAGACGATAAAGATCTACTTATTTAAGTAGTGTAGGATAAAAATTAGTTGATTAATACTTACATTCTCGTATTTTTATTTAGATAGATTATAATTATTATGAAAAATAAATAAATATAAGAACTTTTCGATAAATTATAACTTTAAAAGTGAAATGTCATTTTGTAGTGAAAGGAAACTAAGAAAGAAAATTGGACACTGAAAGAGTTATAAATAAGTAAAATCGTTTAAAAAAATGAAAAAACGACAATGTTCGAAGTTTGAGTTAGGTTTTATACTCATAGTTTAGGGGTTGTTTAGGGTTAGACATTTCAGATTTTTTTTAATTTTTTTTTTCAATAATCCAACAGTACAGATGATTAAATATATTAATTTTGTATAAGTAAGTGAAATATTAGATTTTTTGAACTTAAGCTTTTATATTTTTATAATAAATCTGTAGAGAAAATTTTCTATTCCTACCAGTATTGGTAGGAAATTCAAAAAAAGTTTTTTGTTCTTTTCCTGTTAGGGTATATCCTACTGGAATTGGTTGTAAATAGGTTCGAATGTGTAGGAAAAGGCCACACACTAAAAATAGTAATTAAAATAAATTTTTAATAATTGCACTCATACTAAAAATTCAAAATTTTAGTTCAACCCTACTACCTACCGATATTGGTAGGAAATGAAACTTAATTTCACAAAAATTTCAAAATGGAGCTAAAACCAAAGTTTTCAAACATGGAGTCATAAACCAAAAATTCAAAAATTGCACTCAACTCAAAACCTACCAATATTGGTAGGAAATGAAACTTAGTTTCAAAAAAATTTCAAACATAGAGCCAAAACTAAAAATGAAAATTTCAAACATTGAGCCAAAACCAAACCCAAAATTTTAAAAATTGCGCCTGAACTCATAACCTACCAATGTTGGTAGAAAACAGGTGACTTCCTATAAACTACTATCTTTCTCTTCTCACTTTCATTTTCATCTACTCTACCAAAATTTCATTTCACAATTCCTTTATCTTCTTCTTCATTTTTGGTAAATATCTTCATCTTCCATTTTAACCATCACAACTATATTTGTATGAATATTATATCTCTTATATATGTATGCATTTCAATGTTACTTGATATATCTGTAGTCTGAATTGTTTTATATATTTTTATTTAATTAGTTCTTTGTTTTTTACTACATGTATTATTTATTCATGTGTGTTAATTACTACTAACATTTATTTACTCTTCTTATGTAGAGTTTAGTAACTTGAGTCCAAGAAAATAGAAAAAACAATGACGAAAATGATGAAATTACAAAGAATGGAGCTGAAGGATTCAACGATGATGAGAACTTGAAGATGACTAGTCTAAACTTTCGAAACATCTAGTAATTGTTGTAATGAATTACTATCTCTACTTTTGAACAATTACTATAAAGATGTAAATTTAACTTTTGTTGTAATGGTTATAAGGCCAGATTGAGGTCTATGATGAATTTTTCAATTTTGGTTATTGTTGTATGCTTATGATTTAGATATAAATTTTATTATGCAATTTATATTGATATCAATGAAATAAATTTTCTTTTAAAAAATGTCATGCATTTCCTACCACATTCAAGTCATTTCATACTGTCATGCATTTCCTACCACATTCAAGTCATTTCATACCGCATTCAAGCTATTTCATACGGTATTTAAGCCACCTGAGGATTATAGCGCTGGTAGGAAATGGTGGGTAGAAATTATATATTTTTATACCTTCTAGCGTATAACCTACCAATCCTCAATCAAAACCTTCCAATTCTGGTAGGAAATACTCAATCAAAACCTACTAATTCTGGTGGGAAAAAGACCTATACTGAGTTTATAGCATAAAACCTACCATTCCTTAATAAAAAACAACCAATTTTGGTAGGAAATACTCAATCAAAACCTACCAATTCTGGTAGGAAAAAGGTCTTAACTAAGTCAACTGCCACGTGGCAGGACACGTGACAAGCCACGTAAATGGGTCCCACATGCCAACTCAGCAACTGGTGTCCTCAATTGTGTGATGTGGCAGGTTACGTGGCTGGCCATGTGGCACGCCACATGGGCAGCCACTTGGCAAGTGGAGGCCATTTGAAAAACAAGCATCAATTCCTACCAAGTAGCATTTCCAACCTGAGCAACTCCTACCAAGCCACTTGGTAGGAATTGACCCCTTTTCCTACCAGATTTGGACCATTTCCTACCAAACGCGATGTAGGAAATGACCATTTTTCTTGTAGTGTTAGTATCAATTAGTTTTGTAATAAGGCATACAATGTCGATTATAGAAATGAAAGGTGTTTGATGTCAAACAGTAAAGATGAAAATCTTTGACTAAACTAACCATTTCAAGATTTAGGTAGAGTTGTATAGTAGTCTGTATAGGTGTTGGTGGAGATTTATTTCTTTAATAAGTGTTGTCCAAGGCTTTTAAACATATTGTTCCAGAATTTCTTAGTCATTTAGTTTACGAAACGGCATGGGTTCAAATGAATAATAGGGTTAAGGATGTATGAGGTTTGTGTTCGCTGTGAATTGAATATTATTAATTTAACATATTTTTAATGTATTAATTTTAATTAATTAAAAATATTAATAAATTTAATATTTTTATATATTTTTGAGTTAATAATTTAATTTTGAATTAAACATTTATATATATATATATATATATATATATATATATATATTTGTATAAAAAAGAAAAAATATATTTGATTTTTAATATCCACCTCCGCTTTTGGGTATCAAAAACTCATATATTTTAAGTTTGAGGTATGAAGAAAGAAAATTTTCAACTAAAAAACTAACCAAACAACCCCTACAACCCCTAATAGGGTACAAGTATTCATACATAATGTTATTATCATCTCGAGGAATAGGTTATTCTACCGATTAACGAGTTATAAAATTCTTCAAAAAAAATGCGTACATAAATATGTGTTTGTATTTTTAAATATTTTTTTCAAGATATTATGCAACGAAATGATAAAATCTTTAAAAAAGAAATACGTATATAAATATGTGTTTGTTTTTTTAGATATTCTTTTTCAGATGTTCAACCAAACTATAAAATCCTTCGTCGAGAAATATACAAATACATATATGTGTACTTTTTATTATCTTGAGCGAATATGTTATTCTTTTACATAATATTACTTGTAAGCAAGTAATGTTATATCTTGCTTATGAAAACGGTTTTGAAATAATTTTCGTGATCTCATATTTATAATATCATACAAATTTCATATATTTCAAATTTACTAGAATCTTTTTTAACATGTGCAATATCCCATGATAATATTCATGAAAGATTATTATTATCCTATAGATGACAGTCGGTTTACGGCTCAAACGCACAAAGTATTGTAAAATTTCCCATATAAATAGACCACATAGTGGACGGACAACTGCAGAAAAAGAACTAGGGAGAAAAGAAGCATGGAAGGAGAAAGTAGTCATAACCAGC
>PHNY01081020.1:0-10961 GCA_003724115.2 Anethum foeniculum
GGAGGGTAAACACAAAATTGACACAAAATCTTGGTCGTGTAATTTCGTATTTGTGTACTTTCATGTTGTGTACTGAAAATATAAAAAGAAACATTAAATTTTCATGACATTTCGTGTCGCGTATTTCGTGTTGTGTAATAAATTATCGGGTCTAATATATTGTATCTTTATATATACTAGGCATAAGGGGGATCTTATCCAATTTTTTTGTAGTTATGGTATCTAACGATCAATATAATAAAGACCGTTAGATCTTGAAATAAATAGATGATATAAAATACATAATTCGTAATTGCCCTTTCTTTTCAGTTTCTCGATAATTTTAGTTGGATAATACTTTTTAAATTATCGCTAAATTAAATATTATTCAAGATAGAACCAAAATAAAATCAAACGAAACCCGTTAATTTTTTTTTTTAATTTTTTGTTTCAACTTCAAATTAATTCTTTTGAGCATTCACTAATAGTATTAAAGAAAGTTAACGGCTGTACACAAAATGCACAATTTTGATAACTTTAGGCGCACAATTTGCTATTCTCAGATTACAGGTAGCCCCAAATTGCACAATTTGCAAACTGAAGGTACACATCTTGCATCTTATTCAAATCAAAAACCACAATGACATCAATAGCGAATTAGGCAAGCTACTCCAGTCCACTTACAAGCCTAGCCCAAAATATGAACGAAGAAAAGTTGTAAATATATATAGTAGTATTGAGGCCCAGATAGCTGCCTGGATTTGGCAAGATGCGAAAGAGCGAAGCCCATCTCCAGGTCCACCACGTTAAATACTTGTATCAATTAATCGATATATTACAATTATCAATCTCATTTTGAAATTTTAATATTTAAAATTTCTTTCAGTCTAAATTAGATCTGTAAATTAAAAATAATTGCATAAAAATTTGATTTATTCAAATATATATTTTTAAATTCACATAAGTGCATTTAATTAAAATATCTTGTACTATTATCACTTGAGATCTATTTTAAAAATCTCAACGGAACTCTTTAATATATTAAATCGTATTCTCCAACACAAATTATTTTCATTTTCAAAATTCTTATTTTGGAGCTGACTAATTTATCGTATTTAATTAATAATGTTTTTTAATTAAAATTTAAAATTTGAAATTCGATTTTATATACATATATAAAATTCGAGTAATTAGTCAATTTTATGAATATTCATCTTTAACATCAAGTACTTAACAGAGTAATTAGTTAAATTTGAATAAAATTCGAATCAATAAAATTCGAATCAACTCGTCTCTAATTTTCGAGTACTGGACGAGTGTACTTGTCCATGAGATATATAATTTTGAAATCAAATTTTCTATCATGTGTGTAAGTACGTGAAAATTTATGATTTTTTATTTTTATTTTTACATTTTAAAATAATATTTATAAATTTTCGCGTTATTGAGCGGATTCCGCCCCTGGCCCAAATTATGATTTTAATAGCAGGTCTCAAAGTCAACTCAACCAAGTTTGAAGGAACTAAACTCAAACTAAACTAAAAATTGAGTTACCAAACTCCCAAACCATGTCTTACCATTCTATCTCTTCTCTCTCACTCCTCCCCATTCCTCCTATCCCACACCACTTGTCCAAACACCACTCACCATTTTATCACTCACTCTCCATCAAATCTTCACTAAACAAAAACAAACCACCACCCAACAAGTCCAACCAAGGCTCATCATGGGTCAGCCCAGACTGGCTCACTTCATTAACCAAGTCTTTAACTCTGACTAAAAATGATGACTCTAACATACCCATTGCCAGTGCTAAACTTGATGATGTTTCTGAGCTTCTTGGTGGTGCTCTTTTTTTACCATTGTATAAATGGATGAATCTTTATGGGCCCATTTATAGACTTGCTGCTGGGCCTAGAGATTTTGTGGTGGTTAGTGATCCAGCTATTGCTAAACATGTTTTGAGGAATTATGGGAGGTATGCTAAAGGTCTTGTTGCTGAGGTTTCTGAGTTCTTGTTTGGCTCTGGATTTGCCATTGCTGAAGGCCCTCTTTGGACGGTAATTATTCATTTACAGTTCACTTTTTTTTTAATTGTGTTGATTTTGTTGTGTGTTTATTGCATTTTTGTTTTGTATCATGCATTTTCTTTGATATGTCTTTGAGAGATTGTTGAACACTTTATACATTGAGGTGGAACTAGAAATTGCGGAGAGATAACTAGAAATTTAGGAGTGGGGAGTGTTATACGAGTGTCTTAATATCGAGAATAAGAAGTTAAAACATATATAGGGACTCGATAAATAAGCTCCTAGTGTTACTATTTTAAGCTCCATTATTTATGACTATTATGTAACATTTGATTATTTCGAAAGTAGGAGGGCTTGAGAGTAGTTACCAAATAAGGAACTATATATACCCGTGTTAGTTAGGGGGATTTTCGTGCGAAATTTGGTAAAAATGAGCAAGAATGAGAATATTAGGAACCTTGAAGAAGAGATATAGAAAAACAAGAGACGAGGGTTACGACAAGGTTATATACTTTCGAAAAATTTAAGCCTTGAGTTGAGTAATTAATTGGTCTTATGTCATGGTTGCAACAAGTAGTACATTTACAATTTATGAAATTTTAGGAAGTAGGTGACCTTTTATTTGGAAGATTCTTAACTACATTGAATCTATTGTGATAAAGAAACTGAACGTATTATTTATATATCTACACATTATTTTCAAGATGAGACTGATAAGGAGGAAGACAGATCTCACCAGTTGGAAGGATTTTGAGCGAGTTGGTTTAAAAAGCAGGTTATTTTGTTTGCAAGGATGAGATTATTTCATGTGGTTCGACAAATTCGGCCTACATACAATCACAAGGCAAAGAAAATATAGTACTACATATAAAGAATAACATGTCACGAAGTAAAATGTGCACACCAGTGTTTACAATCCTTACCCGATGCAGAGGCTAAAATAATAAGTTTAATTGACTACATCTTCACTGACAAAAAAAGCTATCTTAAAAAACTCAAAATAGGGCATATACAATTATACATATTATATGAGATCAGGAAGTAGGAAATATATAATCCTAATGGCCGTAGAAAACATTATATTTGAACACAGAAATATCCACAATCTCTAACAATGAACAACTCTAGTGTATGATAGGCTAGGCGCAGGGCTGTGGTTCCATCGCTTCACAAAAAGTATTTGTCAGTGATGGTTGATCGAGTGTTCTGTAAATGTGCCGAGAGGCTGGTGGAAAAGCTTGAAATTTCCGCAGCAAATGGCTCCGCTGTAAACATGGAGGCACAGTTTTCTCAGTTGACCCTCGATGTTATTGGTCTATCCGTCTTCAACTACAACTTTGATTCGCTTAATGCTGATAGTCCTGTTATTGAAGCAGTGTACACTGCATTAAAAGAAGCAGAGGCTCGATCAACTGACATATTACCATATTGGAAGGTTGGTTCTTACATCAATGGTTTTGCTTAATCCAAATTTTGATAGCATTTTTTTGGTTTGGCATTAAAATTCTCTCAATGTCATTGAAGATTCAAGCATTATGTAAGATTATCCCGAGACAAATTAAAGCTGAGAAAGCAGTTACTGTGATCAGAACAACAGTTGAAGAACTCATCGAGAAGTGCAAGCAGATTGTGGAAACTGAAGGTGAAAAGATTAGTGAGGAGGAGTATGTGAATGAAGCTGATCCAAGCATCTTACGCTTCCTGCTCGCCAGCAGAGAAGAGGTAAACACTTCCGATTTTTTATTACCTCACAAAATTCTTCCATTCCCTTATATTTTAAATTCTCATATCTTATCCGAGATGATTCTTGTATATTAGGTTTCAAGCACACAGCTGCGAGATGACCTTTTGTCCATGCTAGTTGCTGGCCACGAGACTACCGGCTCTGTGTTGACATGGACATCATATCTTTTAAGTAAGGTACCATCACTATATTCACAATTTTAGCAAAATTTTCAAGTTGGCGAACAATCAAACAGAAAGAAACAGTTGACTTGATAACTATTTCTCAGAGAATGTGAATTCAGTTAGCGTCATTATCATAGATGAATAAGTATCCGGCTTAATTACCTTTCAAGTTCGAACCAGTAAAGTAATACTGTATGCATACATTGGCTTAACATAAAAAAGTTAAACCGTTAGCATTTGTTTAATCAACCCCTTCTCTGGTGATATGCAAGGAACTCATAACTGTTGCAACACCTATCACAATTTGAAGGGCAAAAAATGACTTTTTTTTTTATTTACCCGTAATAGCTTGCAACAACAGTAATAAATTTGAGACGAAAAATATTGTGATAAGGGTGAATTTACTTAAAAGACAACTTCTAGGGGTCAGAATGTCTTTCCTTAAATCTTTATGTCAACAGTTTATATATGCAGACAGTGTTACCTTGGAGGTCAGTATTTAAACCTTTGTTGAGATAGTTAGAGCAAAATTTAGGAGCGATAAAGCCTTTGTCTCTGAACTTGGTTTATGTAAAATACAATCTCCAGTTCAGTTCCATGACTTGGAGTCAACTACATATGCTTTAATCCTAATCAACATGCAAATCTGTTATAGCTATGTTTATATTCAAGAAGATGCTGAAATTTAATAAGCTCACTATTTTCTCTTCCTGCTTTATACCTTTATCCAGAACCCTTCCTCTTTAGTAAAAGCCCAAGAAGAAGTTGATAGAGTTTTACAAGGCAGGCCTCCTACATATGATGATATCAAGAATCTTAAGTACCTGACACGTTGCATAAATGAGTCAATGCGTCTTTATCCACATCCTCCTGTAGGTTGCATCCCTTTCCTTTTATATCAGTGAACTGGTTTGTGATTCTTTAAATTCATTCGTTGTTTTGGACTTGTCAATTTTAAAGGTTCTCATTCGAAGAGCTCAAGTAGCTGATGAACTTCCTGGCAACTACAAAGTTAATCCTGGTCAAGACATAATGATTTCGGTATATAATATCCATCATTCATCGACGGTAATTGTCCGCATTCCTGTTTATTACGATTGCATTGTATATTTATATCCTATTATTCTTATTATTTTTTTGTTTTTTACCTTCTGCATAAATTTGCAAGTTTAGGTATCGAACGCATATCACAAGGAAATTAGATTTCCTCTTAAGCAAGTAGCTATTATTTTTAAGGAACCAGTTACTCTAAAACCTCAAGGTGTTAGAGAATGGCCCTTTCCAGGATCTTATATTAGTATTCTAACAATAGTCGTGCCCTATTTTTTTTAATTTTAATTATTTATCTTTCTTTGAATCCCAGGTCTGGGACAGAGCCGAAGAGTTTATTCCAGAAAGATTTGACATTGATGGCCCAGTGCCAAATGAATCAAATACTGATTATAGGTATCCAGTATCCTTTGATCTCATTTCAATCGTACATACTTTAGATATACTGTTGGATCAAAGGCCCATATAGATATGGCTTACAAATATATCCATCTTTCTGTATAGTTGGGGCTCATATTACAATATATATTTGCAGATTCATCCCATTCAGTGGCGGTCCTCGCAAATGTGTAGGTGATCAGTTTGCTTTACTGGAAGCAATTGTATCACTAGCTATATTTCTGCAGCACTTGAGCTTTGAATTAATTCCAGATCAGGTTATCAACATGACAACAGGAGCCACTATTCACACGACGAATGTAATGTTCTCAATTATAGATAATTTCAATTTTAACTGCACAGTCATGCGCAAAACTCACGTCTAGAACAGCCTGGAAAAGTCAATTAAAAAAAATACAAGCAGTTTTACCTATTATATTTGCACAAAGTACTATAACTTATAACAAAGCCTCTGTGCAGATTTCAAGTCAGTAGTATTCTGTAGTATGAAATTGATTGAGCTGAAAGTATTTTAGATTTCCAACATACTTTGACGTACATAAAACAGAGCAACACCAGAAGTACTGTCCTTGTCAATCTTGTGGCTTTTAAGCTAGAAATTAATTGTACAGAATTAGTTTACTAATAGAATTGTTATTAACAACTTGTATGCAATTGCACCGTTTGGTTGAAAGTAATGGAATGAGGGTGGAAGAGAACAACAAAATATTTTACATATATAAAGGGTGAGAGAACAATGTAAGATTGTACATTGACTGAGGTTTGTGGAAGTTTAAATGAGAATGGAGCTTTTACATGTAAATTGGCAGAAATAAGCTCTACTGTAAATTCTTGGGACAGGAAAATCACACATATATTGACCCACAAAATAGTACATATTTCATTCTGTTCCCTACCATTTACAATCCCTCTAATCAAACAAATAATTATAGGAATATAAGTACTATAGATTCGTTAAACAAATGAATAGCAACTATTACCAAAATTTCATTTCAGTCGAGAAAATAATTGCTTAATTACAAGAATTAGCTTCATTGTTGGGTGCGAAGATAGTGATATTGTGTTAAGCGAGGGCTTGTTCGAGTGCTTGTGAGAGGAGTGTTTTCTGAATGAGTTCAGAAAGTTCGTGTCTCGTTAGTCGAGTGGTGCGACTAGGACTGGATTGGTGTTTATTTGTGGGTAATACGGTGGTGGTCGTAATGTGAAGGGGGAGGAATATGGAGATGTAGATCTGGTGAGAATCCATGGATGATGATCCTATTACACAATTTTCTTTATACTTATAGATGGTGATAGCAGCTTAAGGTGGCGAATTTGTCGCTATATAGTGAACAAGAAAAAGGCTGAAATTATGTTTAGTGAAAGTATCTTAATTGCCAATTCTGAAGATCTAGTCTTTAAGAAATTCTAATACCCTTTTTCAGTAGGCAGTTCCCTTTTTTTTTTTTTTTTTTTTTTTGTGTATACAAGAAAAAACTACTTAAGACCACATATTTATCCATGACAACGAAAATTTGTATATAAAGGGGTTGTGGCCTTATATTATCTCTGTTTACTATCTGTCCTTGCAGGGCTTGTTCATGAAACTTTCCAAGCGGCAAATCAAATCAGCAGCTGTTTCCTCAGTTTCTAGGTAAACTTTGCAGTTCTGTACATAAAAGTGGCAATAGTTTGTATAGAATGTGAGATAGTGAAGTAAGGAGATCTTTTGAGGCTCTAACTCTTCTGATTTATTCATCGTGAAAGAACATTCAATTTGCAGCTGAGAACAAAGGCAAGTCTTGCAAGTCCATTGATAGAAACATAACCGGCCTTATAAGTAATATATAAATATTCATCATTCATGTCTATTACCTGTTCACAGTCTAGAATTTCTTTTATATCATTTAAATAAACGCTGCCAAAGGATTACTTAAATGTGTTGTGTAACCATTACCATGTCCAGACGATGCATTTTATTTTTGGCCAAGTGTCCAGACGATGCACTGGAGAACTAATATGCTATGACAACAGGAAGTATAACAACCTTAACAAGTATACTGTATACAATAGTCATATTAGCACCAGTAGAAATTCTGTTATTACTAGATGTCCTAACTTTCTAGTTTCTACCATGCTTATGCTGGTAGAAAGCATCTTTAAGTCTACCTACCAACCGGCTAACAATATACTCGGACATGTATAGAAGGGTCAAGTATACGCCACTGCACGCACACACCTTTCCATCGTACTGTAGAAGAACACACGCACACACCTCTCTATTGTACCGAAGAAGAGCATCTGTGATTCAGTATCTGAATCCTTCTCCCTGACGTAGATCTCGTCTCTCTTTTGTTTTTCATAATAATGGATAAATAAAATAAAGGTGAAGTATATACCAGAGCATCTGATCACGAAAGCACTTGGTATCAAATAATATGCTTGAAATCTTCCAGTACATGTCCCAACTTTATATAGTGCCTCTTCTTTGTGTGATATGGTCAGCTTTCCATGTATAGTACAAAAATGGTAGGTGCTTAAGAAAGTTAATACTTTGCATCTTTATCATTATTTGTTTAGACTTTAGAGCAATACTGCATGTCCCCAAGCATTTACTAATATAACAATGCAACAGTAAGTAATTTATAATTAATTAACGGGTAAACGTTTTGGGACCTCCAGCATTGCTCTTATTCTAATCCCGAACTTGGCCTCGAAACTGAAACTCTATATGAAGCAGTTAACAAAAGTTGCAAATTGTTTCGGATGACAACTTATGAAACCATAATGTCCTTCAAAAGTGCAACGCAATCAAGTAAACCTGTTACAAAATCTTACTTTGCATGGCAATAAGAGCAATATTATTAGCTAATAGAGGAAGAAAATGGGCTAATCACAAGTAGGGAAACTGTATTTAAATAAGGTGGACTAAGAAACTTTAATTTGAGGTCAGTGATTCAGTTGTTGCCCTATGACAAAACAAATACAGGTTTATTTTATTGATTTTATTGGAAACCTGCGCCCACACAATCTGGAGTGGAATTTTAACATAATGACAACACTTCAATAATTTTTAGCCATCACCCTCATTTCTAGCAAGCCATCAATGTTGACAACCAAGTTAGGTATTATATACATGAGAATGAGAGTTCAATGGAAATGTTAAGAGCCCAAGTTTTGATTGACTTGGCCATAAGGAGCAACCTAGTGGTAAATGTTTTTTATGAGTGTTAAAACGATCTCAAATTAAAACCTAATAAAAATTCAATATACGAACGCCGTGTTTTTGACAGAGCGAGGGAGATGTCACTAAACTGCTTCAGAAATTATTTGTGTATGAAAATAAATTAGATATGTAATTTCGAAAATGTTGTGGGAAACTGGGATATGTAGGCTAAAGATACAATGGATGCTATGGACAGCTAAAAAAAACTAGTACTACCTCCGTCCCATCCATTTCTTTACGGTTTTTTTCCAATGTTTGACACGCATTTTAAGGCTACTGTAAAATATAGTTCCATAATTTATTTTTTAAATTTTTTTTCTTGTATAAAAATTTAAACATTCTATTTTTATTTAGATGATTTTTTTTTAAAAAAAAAATTAGAGAACTATACTTTATAGGAGTCTTAGAATGCGTGCCGAGCCCCCGTCCCCAATATAAAGAATTGGGTGGGACGGAGGGAGTATAATTATGAGAGAGTTTAATAATAGCATATATGTAATGAAATACTCAAAAAGCAGGGTGAAAGAAATGATAGATGTTGTCTATGTCTGTCATCTGATGGGGATCAATAGTGAAGGTGCCAATGGCATATGCCTTAGAAGATGCCTCCTTTTCTCCCCATCTCATTCTTCATAATTCCTTTTTTTCACAAAAAGTGATTACACATCCTCCTCCTCCTATATAACCACTAACACGACCTACCTTCTTAACCTCCTTATTAAAAATTCCACCAATTGTTATCCACGATGTGACGAGGTGTTTTTGCTTGTCGCTCACTCCTGCCACTGACGGAGGGAGTCGACAGGCAGTAGTGGTGACGGTGGTGGTGGTGTTGGTTGTGGTGTCTGTCAGTCATGCATTTCCCCTGATGAGGGAAGGCTTGATACTGTGATAGGGCAACTTCGATCCTTTGGCATTTTCGATTCCTCCGTGTTCTTCAACAGAAGGATGGAATCACTCCAGGGCGAGTCAGATTATCTGTGTAGTACTATTTAAGTGTCGTTTGTATGATTCAAGTTCAGTTTCTGTCTTATTTGTTACAAACTCTGGCAGACTTTGGCTAGTCTGAATAATTATATATTTGAGTTGTGTTTGTGTTTTTGTTAGCTTCTATTCACGTTTGTATTGGCAATCTGCATATGCATGTAATTTCATATTCCTAAAACCTGAACTTTATATTGATTGTTGTACTATTACCCATTGCCAAGTGAGAATGTAATAAATTTGCAGAAGTTTAATCTAGTCGTAAACTTATAATCGATGTGCATGTGTTACGATCATGTATATGTACATGGACACTGCTTCGAGTTTGCGATACAAAGTCCTGATTTTCTGATCCAGCCTGAGTTCTGCATGCTTGGCATACTAAGAAATAGGTGAGCTATTTCAGTTTACAGTTCTATATCTTTTACCAGCTACTAGCCAACATGTATACTGTGTAGGCTAGTTTAGCAACCCATTTTTATTTGTATACTTGTTTTTTTTTTAATTGTTTCATATATCAATTACTATCACTATGTAAGCGTGATGTTATAGCCTAGTGCTAAAGGCGTATATCACTATGTAAGCGTGATGTTATAGCCTAGTGCTAAAGGCATATCCTCAGTTGTCCTGGTCTTCTAGAGAAAGTTGTTAGCGTTAGTAAAAAGTCAGACCTATTACGTGTAAAGTTGTTGGCAGTAAAAATCCGCAGAGCATAAGAAGGGTAGACTGTGCAAGGAAGAGCTAGAACATGGTAAAAATAGCTGATGAGTAAAAGGCTGAGGATGAAGAGGATGAGAAGAAGGCCGAGGGGAAGAATGCACTATTATGCATACTACCCCAGATTAAAATAATACTATTAAATGTAGAGAAATTATCAAAAATACTACGTTTTCTAAATTTTTTTCCGATTTTACTATCTTCCGAAAATATTTGCAAAAATACGGTGCAACCAAAATTAACCGGATATTCAACTAGTTACATTGAGTTTTTTGGTTGTATTTGAAGTTGATTTTGGTTGCATTCGAGGTTGATATTGGTTGCATGCGGTTGTAGACCCGACTAGGTTGCATCTGGTTGAATCGAGTTGCAGAAAAACTGTATTTTTGCAAAAAGAATTTACAAAATCGTATTTTTGCAAATAATTTTTTTTAAAAAAAGTATTTTTGCAATTTGTTTAAAAAGTGATAGTATTTTTGCAAAAAAGTTTTTGAGTTTGAGTATTTTTCAAAAAAGCCCTTAAATTTATCCCAGATTAAAATAATAATATCAAATACTATTAAATTTGTTAAATTAGCCGATATATTATTATTATTATTATTATTATTATTATTATTATTATTATTATTATTATTATTATTATTATTATTATTATTATTATTATTATTATTATTGTTGTTGTTGTTTTT
>PHNY01081052.1:319-14888 GCA_003724115.2 Anethum foeniculum
CATTTCTTAATCAGCAAAATTTCTATTCATCAGGGTTTTGAATAGTCACTAAAATTGGGGTTATTACATGAAAACAGTGATAAAATACAAAAAAGGCTAAGCTATGCTTTTAATGATCCTTATTTCGAACAATTGTACTTTGTATTGTTCAAGAGATCACCTATGTGAGTGAAGTGGGGTCGCTTCAAGAAGGAATTGTGGGGGTTAATTCTGGGAAAAAACTCACAGAACCAGGCTAAAGCTCAGGACCAAAATGGGCATAATAATGAGAACTGAACAAATATAGGGAAAGACTCCAGTGAGGGATGTATCATCATTTCACAATACAGAAAGGCAGTTCAAGGTCAACGTGACTACTGAAATTCTAGAAATGTAAATATATTCCTACAAGGGAAGGTTCAAGGGGTAACGCCTACCTATCCTATGCTGGTTTCTACCGTGGCTTTCTATCTCCGAGTGAAAAGTCCTTTTACATTGTCAATTTTATTCATGTGGGGGATTGTTGGATAATTTGAATAAATTTGAAATGTACTACTATATTATTTTATATTTTTGTAACTTATTTTTTGTTTTTGTAACTCCACTATAATGGTGTATTAATGGCTTGCTCATTATGGTGTATAAGTTACAAAATTTATTGTTATGTAAGTTATAATATTTTTCACCTATAAAATGAGGCTTTGGCTTTTTTGTTTGACACTGAAAAAAAAAATAACTCACAAGCAATTTCTTAAGTATTCATCTTAGAGCTGTAGGTTCTTTCTGTGAGATAGAAAGCAGTCTTTGTCCGGTTCGTAGAAGGTGAGTCTTCAAGTGCTTGAGACTACCTTTGTTCGTTGTATCCTGGGAGACGGAAGCCACAACACCTTCAAGCACTATACGGAAGGGGCTTATCTATTTTAAGGATAGCGTGGTTTTCACGTGCCTCGAACTTCCTATCGGTATTTTCATTCTAGTTTACACATATTCTGTAAGCTTCTAATCTATACTCCGTACAAATTATGCTTATATGTTGATCAATGCTTTTAGAGATGCTTGAATTAACTACTATATGTGGTCATCCAAGTTTGTTATGTGATTGCTGTTTCTAAAAAGTCAATGAATATTTCTATGTGGTCATGGGATTAATTGTATAAGAATGTAATTTGTATTAACTTTTCAATGTGGTCATGAGGTTATATGAATAGCGAAATTTGTTTCTATGTGGTCGTGACAAGTTTTCTATAAGTATTTAGCATATTGAGGATAAAGTTCAAGACTTGTATATCATGGGCTTAGTGGTGTATTTACATGCTTTCCAACATCTCTCTCCAACTGTTTTCACACTATATTTAGTTTAGTTTCAAAAAAACAATCAAACCAAATCTTCTTCTTAATTTTTAAGCGAGATAAAAGAAAAAAGAAAGAAAACCCTTAATCCTTGGCGTTGAATGATACCCTTTCTTATTCTACATTACATACGACATAAAAAGGATCTAAGTTGAGTCACATCAATTTTTGGCGTCGCTGCCGCTGGGGATTGAATTGCTTTACTTTTATTTTGTGTTAGTTTCTGTTAGTTAGTGTCGTTTAAACATTTCATGTTCACAAGTACATGATCAACACTTGTACTTCTGGTGAACCTCTTGAAACGTTTAAAGACAATCCTAAAAAGCTCTTTCACAAGAAGAGTGAGAATTCAAGTGAGCAAGGAGACAAAGAAAGTGAAGGGAAAATAGTTGTAGCTAACATGGCAATAATACCAAAACTTTGTGATGCTGTTGCGGTATCAATTGCTAATATTGCCATTCATGTATGGTCTATCCTGATCTTACAGTTAGGAAGAGAAGCAGCTTTGAGATCAAGCAAAATCTACTCATGAGGTTACCTTTCTTTCATGATCTTCCAACTGTGGAACCTAATTAACATCTCTCTAAGTTTGTGACTATTGTGGAAAGCATGGGCCAGATTTTGCGGACCCTCAAATTCTAAAGAGGAAGGCATTCCCATTTTCTCTTGATGGAGTAGCTTTGGACTAGCAAGAGGAATTGCTTGTGGGATTTATTACCTCTTAGGAGAAGTTAGCTCAAGAATTCTTGTAGAAATTTTATCCAGCAAAGAGAGTCATAAACCTGAGAAGCCAAATAGCTAGAAGTCGTTAGGATGCAACTAAAACTTATGCTGAGTATTATGCGAGGTTCCAATAACTACAAAAGAGATGTCCTCAACATGGCTTTTCTGAGGGGAATCTTTTGCATTCTTCTACCAAGGTCTTCTTGAAGGTGAAAAGAGATATTTCAATTCTGCTGCACAAGGTGCTTTTATTGATCTATCTCATGATGCTATTGAGAAACTTATTGCTGAGGGAGCTATAAATGAACTTCAATATGGGAGTCGTGCGAGGTAAGGTGTAACTCGAGAAGCTGGTTCATCAAAGGCTGTCAAATATTGAGCAGAACATTGAGAAACTATGTGCATTAAGATTGAGTGGTAAAACACCGAAGGCTCAAGTTGGTGGTATTTGTTCAACTCCAGGACATTTCACTGATGCATGTCTTACATTGATGGATCATTCTTATGAAGATGTTAATACTGTTGGATTTTCAATCAAAGTAGAAATCAGTTCTTGAACACCTATAATTCGAGATAGGGGGATCACCCTTGTTTGAGGTATGGAAACACTATCAATGCTTTGAATGGATTTCAGTTCCAAAACACTCAGCACCTCCAGGTTTCAGCAAAGAGGACAAGGTTCTCAAAACATGAGTACAATATTAAAAAAATGTTGTCCAAGTTGGTTGATAGGCAAATGGAGATAAGAGCATGAGCCTAGATGATTTCCTAGAACTACACAGCCAAACTTGAAATTTTAGCATGCTAACATTATTACCACCAAAAGTGGTAGGAATGTCATCCCGACTAGGAAGGTTTTGTTTGAATGAAGTTGATAAGCATAGGGTAGAGAGAGATCCAGCAACTGAGATAGCTTTACACAATAAAAAGGTGGAATAAAGTGATGATTCACAAGCTCATGAGATGTTTCATGAGAAAGAGAAGGAAGTTGAGAGTGCACACAAAAAGTGGGAAGAGCAGATTTCACCAAATTCTATTAGTAAATCTCTTAACCCTTCAAATCCAGTTATTACTAATAGTCGCTTCGATTATGTTACTTTTCCAGCTAGGTTGGTTCAGGCAAAGAAGAGTTAACTAGAGACAGATATTTTGGAGACCTTTCGGAAAGTGCATATAAATTTGTCTCTACAGGAATGCAGTCGGAATCTTCCAGCATATGCTAAGGTATTGAAGGACTTATTTGCTAAACGAAGAAGGTTGAAGGCAAAGGAGGTTATTGAGATGAAAGAAAAAGTCTTTGTAGTTTGCTAAGAAAATTGCCAACCAAGTGTAAGGATCCAGGGAGTTTTACGATTCCTTGCACCATTAGTAACTCTAAATTTGAAAATTCTTTACTTTATTTGGGTGCATCTGAAATGTTACGCCATCTAGTCTTTATGAGAAATTGTGTACTAAAACTGAACTTAAAATGGACGGTGTAACGATCTTATTAGCTGACAGATCTCACCTTTACCCGAAAGGTGTTTTGGAAAATGTCCTTGTGCAGGTTGGCAGGTTTAAATATCCAACTATTGTTTATATATTGGACATGGGAGAACCACCTAATGCATAATTGATTCTTCGGAGACCATTCATATGTACTGCTCAGACAAGGATTGATGTGGCAAGAGGAGAACTCAGTACAGACTTTGACAATGAAACAATAAAGTTCAACATGTTTGAGATGATGAGGTATCCTGTGGACACCGAGACATGCTATTCATTGAGCACAACAGGAGATATTGTAGAAAAGTACTTTGAGTTGATGAAAGAGGAAGAACTAGACACATTAATTTCTCAAGGCATTGGCATTGACAAGGAAGGGAATTTTGAAGTCCTTGTTGAGGGTTCAGATATGTATATTGACAGTACAATTGAGCACTACAAGGCTCTAAATGGAGTGTATTCTGTCAAAGATAGAATGAGTTTGGTACTACCTCTAAGTTCTACTTAAAAGCAGATGCCGCCAATTATTCAAGCACCTCAATTGAAACTCAAACCATTGCATTCTCATCTCAAATATGTGTTTCTTGGGAACGAAGAGACATTGCCGATCATAATTTCATCGAAGCTCGCATCTGAATAGGAAGAAAAAGTGGTGAAGGTAGTTGGCAAACACATAAAAGCTATTGGTTAGAGCTTGGCAGATATTCTAGGAATTAGCCCTACACTATATGTTCATCGGATTCACTTGGAAGAAAGTGCAACGTCTATAAGAGTCCTTCATTGTCGACTCAATCCTCCTATAATGGAAGTTGTGAATAAAGAAGTCATCAAGCTATTGGATAATGGAATTATCTATCCTATCTCCGATCTAAGTGGGTTCCTGTTGTGCATGTTGTTCCTAAGAAATCTGGAATTATAGTTGTAGCGAATTAGGAGAATGAGTTGGTTCATCAACGAACAGTGCTGGTCAAAGAGTTTGTATTGATTACATGCCTCTCAACAATGCTACTAGGAAGGATCATTTTCCCTTGTAATTTATTGATCAAATATTAGAGAGGTTGGTTGGTCGTGCTTATTATTGCTTTTTGGATGGGTATTCCGGATATAATCAAATTGCAATAGCCTTCGAAGATCAAGAGAAGACAACATTCACATGCCCGTTTGGCGCTTTTGCCTTTAGGCGTTTATCTTTTGGTCAATAAAATGTACCTGGGACTTTTCAGAGATGCATGACGAGCATATTTTCCGATTATGTGGGAAAAATTATAGAAGTTCTCATGGATGATTTCAGTGTCTTTGGTGATAATTTTGATGGATGTTTGAGAAAATTGGGATTTATTTTGCAAAGATGTGACTAAACAAATTTAGTGCTGAATTGGGAAAAATGCCACTTCATGGTGACTCAAGGTATTGTTCTTGGGCATGTGATTTCTTCAAGAGGTATTGAGGCGGATAAAACAAAAAGTGACTTGATTCGGTATTTGCATGCTCCGACAAATGTTAAGAAGATTAGGTCTTTTCCTGGACATGCTAGTTTTTATAGAACTCAGGACTTCTCTAAAATTTCAAGACCTCTAACAAATTTGCTTTAGAAGGATGTACCATTCGAGTTTAATAATGAATGCAAGTTGGCATTTGAGGACCTGAAATTGAAGCTCACATCATCCTCCGTCATACAAACACCTGACTGGGATTTGCCTTTCAATATAATGTGTGATGCTTCAGATTATGCTACGGGAGCTGTACTTGGACAACAAAAGGACAAAAAGGTGCGTCCTATTTATTATGCTTCAAGGACCTTAAATGATGCACAACTCAATTATGCAACCACTGAGAAGGAGCTCTTAGCTATTGTGTTTGCTTTGGAGAAACTTTGATCATACTTTCTTGGTACAAAGATGATTGTATACACTGATCGTGTGGCCTTAAAATACTTGTTGGCCAAGAAAGATGCAAAACCAAGTCTCATCCGTTACACCTTGTTGTTACAAGAGTTTGACATTGAAAATAAAGACAAGAAGGGATCTGAGAACGTCGTAGCTAAAGTCGCTCGGTGAGGGAGGAAGAAGATGTGCCCCTAACAGAGACGTTTCTAGATGAACAACTTCTCCAGATTGAGGTAAGTGCTCTAACTAATTTTACTCCGCGGTATCCTAACATTGCGAACTATTTGCATAAATGTTAGCGATTAGAGAACATAAATGTTAAAAATCAAATGCCCATGAATCCTTTTTTAAAAATTGAGGTATTTGATGTTTGGGGTATTGATTTTATGAGACCATTCTTGAATTGTAATGGTTTTCAATACATAGTTTTCGCTGTTGATTATGTGTCAAAGTGGGTGGAAGCTAAAGCCATCGGTTGTAATGACTCTAAAGTTATTCCAGAGTTCTTGAGGATATACAGTTTTTCCAGGTTTGGGATGCCTAGAGTTGTTATCAGTGATGGAGGATCACATTTCTGCAACAGAACCATTGAGGCATTGTTTCGCAAGTATGACATCACACATAAGGTTTCTACACCTTATCACCCACAAACCAATGGACAAGCAGAGGTGTCTAATAGGGAGATAAATCAAATCTTGGAAAAGACTGTGGGATCGACATGGAAAGATTGGAGTCAACAGCTAGATGATGCACTTTGGTTTTATAAGACGCTATACACTCATTGGTATGTCACCTTATCGCATTATCTATGGGAACCTTGTCTTTTGCTCGTGGAACTCAAGAATAAAGTGTATTGGGCTATTAAAAAGTTCGACATGAACTTGGATGAGTGTGTTTTACATCGCAAGTTAAAATTGTCTGAAGTAGAGGACTTACGTAATGAAGCTTATATGAGTGCTCAGATTTACAAAGAAAAAAATGAAGGTGTTCCATGATAAAATGATTCAGCGGAAGCACTTTGAGGTTGGCCAGAAAGTTCTCCTCTATCACTCTAGATTGCGTCTTTTTTCTTAAAAGTTACGCTTAAGATAGATTAGCCCGTTTGAAATAGTAGGGGTATATCCACATGGAGCTGTGGTGATTAAAAAAGATGATGAAAATACATTTAAGGTGAATGAACATCGTCTCAAACCATATTTGGAGGACCTTTCGAATCACATCAAGGAGAGCGAGGCTCTTAATGATATGGTCATCTCTGGTGCTTAAATTCAAAGGTACAATGTCTAGCCAAAGACATTAAAGAAACGTGCTTCTTGGGAGGCAACCTGTGGTTGTTGTAAGTATAATTATTAATAATATTATTATTGTTATTAGTATTATTATTAGGTAATTTTTATTTCATTTTTTTATTTCCCGCAAGGTGCCTTGATAATTTTGTGAAGTATTTCAAGAATAAATTTCATAGGTGCCGAAAATAAATTTTAAAATATTATTCAAAAATTTTCCACTTATCAGGAAAATAGAATAGCCAATAAATGATATGCACGGGGTGCACGGAAAAAAAACAAAACAGAAATCTGGTAACGGGGGTGCACAAGTATCTGTTTGTGTTGCGAATTTAATTTCATTCCGTGGTGCAACTTTCGAACCTGCAGTATGACACTTCTTTGTTTATAAACCTCATTTTCCTGCTCTGTGTGTTGAAATCTCCTTCCAAAGAGACCCAAAGTGCTATAGGCTTCTGTTAGTGCACTGGTTTTTCTGTTCTTGTACAGATGAAGTCAAGTTAACTGGACTTGGTCTGGTCCAGCCCATAGTGCTTCACAAGCCAGCTCCACAAGCCAAGCCCAGGTCCACTTCATGTTGTTGTGGTCCAAACCTTATGCTTCTCGAACATGCTATATCTGGAGTTCCTTACCTGACTACATTTCTGAGCCTGCTGCTTCGGTACCACCACAATGGACCAGTTGTGACCAAAATCTTATATTGAAAAACATTACTGCAGGGTTTTGAACCCGTGACATTGGGATGTCCTAAGCTTCTATAACGATTGCTGGACGACCTGATCTAGCTCTATACTTGAGTTGCGTTATGGGCCGATTTAATATCTAGTTAAATTGGGCCTTAAGTTCAACCAATTAAATCCTTAAATCTTTTTCGAGCGGGCACTTCATGCGAATGCAAGGGGAGTATTTCTAACTTTTCTTTATATAATTATTTTTCTTTATTTTATTTTTTAATTTTTTTAGAAAAGTTTTTCTTTTTCTTTCTTTCATAAATTCATATATTATTATATAAATTTTTTCGTTGAGGACAATGAACCATTCAAATGTGGGGAGGCGTTCTCAATAATATTATGTACTATTATTTAAAATATATTATATATATTATTAAAATAAAATAATTCAAAAAAATTTAAAAATAAAAAACAAAGCTTAGTCTTGTAAAATAGTTAACGCATGACATGTTAGAATAAACAGTTGCATATTTCATAAATTAGTTCATATAGATTGCGTCAAATCATATAGTTGTATTATATGTCAGTTGCATAAGCATTGCATAAACGTAACATGATCTCAGATAAGTAGTAGTCCAAGTCAGTAACCTATGATCATATTATGTGTAGCTTGTTTTTATCTAAGTCCAGCTATGATCACTTGTTCATGATGTTACGATGCGAAGTGTCATTACTACAGAAATTATTTCAACACAATCTTATTACATTGCTCTTAAATTGAGACTTAGAAAATCTTGTTTCTTGAGAGGTAGCCCCTTATTGATAACTCTTTTGACTATTCATTTTTGAGCTTAGTACGTAAATGCTTAAGTTTGAGGGAAGCCGTGGGATGTAAATGTCTTAAAAAAACAAAAAAAAACAAAAAAGGAAAAAAAATTATGTATGAGTTGCAATAAAGTACACTGTAAAGCATAGTGTAACGTAATATGTAACAGTGGTAATATAACTCCACTAGGAAAAGAAACAGGCAAATAATATTAAACAAATGAAGCACAGGAATCCAGAAGATTGAACAGAGGATAAATACAAAGAATCAAAACATGCAAGTAAAGCTTGAAGTCTGTTACAGGGTCACGGAAAGAAGTCCATTAATATGTTCATGCCTCTTTGAAGAATAACATATCAGAAGACTACAGGTTTCAGGGACATGCGTTTGTTCAATGTATCACAGATCAGGATTTCAGTGGAATGAAGCAATAAAGTTACAAAAGTCATAACAACTTAAAAGTGGATTGTGAAGCTCATAATACAAAGACCTGAAAGCTGAAGTAGTCGTTTGTGAACCAGACCAATTGCACCAGACTTCAATGATATGTGAAGAGGAAACCAAGTATTATCTATAGAAGAACTGTTCAGTGGAATTCGTATTTGTAAAGAATATTCAAATTTTAAATACGAAGCTCCGAAGATTGGAAGTCAGACAGGATATAGCACAGGAACTAAAGGAAGGGACTTGAAATTCTCTAAGTACCAAGTACAAGGTACACTTGGTCGACAGTTAGGATCAACAAGGAACACTTGGTCGACACTTAGTCTACCAAGTGAAAGCTATCGACAGTTGACAACCTTATCTCCTATAAACTAAGTGAAAATGCTATACTAGGAGATTTTGTCTACAGTTACGCTATACTAGGATACTCAGTTGATAGTTAGCCTACTCAAGGATGTGTTAGTCAACAGCTATCCTATACTAAAGCATATCTAGTCGATACTTGTGACTTAGAACATTTCAAGTCTAAGGAAATACAAGGAATGAAGTTTGTCGACAGATAGAGACTTCACTTTATTGGATTAAAGAAGCATTAACCAATTAACTTGGCTGTAACGAAGCCACGTAATAGGTTGGTGAAAAAGTCTACACAAAAGAAGCAGATTGAATTCATTTCGATCAGTTATCTTCCTCAGCTGCCAATTGCAAATACGAGAGCTTCATCGAAGGCGATATCCATTTTTATAAAGCTTGTATTTGTAACGTTATGCTGTCGAATTTATAGTAGCTAATCATCATTGATTAGAGTGTAGAAAACTCAAGGTTTATATTAATAAAATGATATATTCCTCGAACTTGTTTGTGTTTAATTCGATTCCGCAACTAAACGAAAAACTTGTTAAAAGATCAAAATATTTGTGAGTATCGTATTCAAACCCCCCCTCCTCCTTCTACGATACTTTGGGACCTAACATACATGTAAAAAAAATGGTATAATTGACTAGGTTGGGATCATTAATACTCGAGTAATTTAAGTCTGAGGAGACTTTGTGCCTAGTAACATAAAGCCTTAATGATTTGGGATTGCTGACCCAACACTCGCTACATGGGTATTAGTGCATAAATCTTTAGGAATCTCGACCATTGCACGGTTAAATAAACCACTTAATACATATATGTGTACAATATGGGTGGCGAAGTCTAAGAGTGGTCGTAACTCACTTACCCTGAGGAGCGTCCCGACCTTAGATCTAGCATGTGAAGTCTTATTGTAGCCGTAACTCACTTACCCTGAAAAGCGTCTTGTGGTATATCTTCTGTAAACCCTCACGAGACAAAACTCGTCCTACTAGGGCTGCCTAGTGGTTTAACGGTTTGTTGCATATGCTCAATGCAATCATGTCATCTACGATAGTGGAGTTGGTTAGTTAGAAATCATTTTATTTCTTTTATATTTGCCCGAAGACGTGCAAAGTGCTAAATGTAGGGATATTTGATATAATATATATTTATGTATATTTTAGATGATTTTTGTTCCTATATTGATTACATTTTGCATTTAAAATGACCGTTATTATTTAGATTTTAATATTTTATTGTAGGAAACAAGAAAGTATAAATTGGAAAGGATTAGAGCTAAATTAGAAGGAAATTCGGATTAGTTGGGCTACCCATGTAAAAATCGGTGTTTGGGCCGTATCTTGAGTTTTGCATATTGGATTGGGACGATTCAACAGCCCACACGAATATAAAGAGATTCTCTATCATTCTAGAGTGGTCTAGATAACAAAATCTATTTGGAGCAGTTTAGTAACATCAAAGAAAAGTCAACTACTAATTTTGACTTTAGAAACCTTTTCAAACTTGAAAATACTTATTTTTCCTAGAAACAAAAAGAAAAACACTTATTATTATTAGGTTAATTATATTATTAGACATACATACGTATATTCATATCCATATCCACTAAGAAGAAGTGAGAAGATTGCAAGGAGAAGGGTGTATGTGCTAGAGAATTTCGACATAGGAATTTCTCTTCTACATTTTTACTTTGTATTATATTCTCAAGTTTTCATGACTTTTATGCATTCTATCACGACAATGGTAGGCTAATTCTTTCTTTATTGGGGGGGGGGCTATTTTGAAGCCCTAGAGCTTATGATAATATTAAGAGTATTTATTGAAATTCTTAAGATGTGCGTTTGGCTATACTTATATGTTCATCAATGCTTTTAGAGATAACTGAATTAACAACGATATGTGGTCATCTAAGTTTGTTATGTGATTATTGTCTCTAAAAAATCAATTAATCTTTCTATATGGTCATGGGGATTAATTGTATAAGTGTGTAATTGGTATTAACATTTCTCTGTGGTCATGGGGTTGTATTAATAGAAAAAAATTTCTATGTGCTCATGACAAGTTTTTTAAGTATTTAACATATCGAGGATAGAGTTCAAGACTTGTATGTCATGGGTTTAGTGGTGGATTTACAAGTTTTCCAACATCTCCCTCCAACTGTTTTCACACCAAATTTTTATTGAGCTGTATTTAGTTTAGTTAAAAAGAAATCAAACCAATTCTTCTTCTTAATTTTTAATCGAGATAAAAGAAAAAAAAAAACAAACCCTTAATCCTTGGCGTTGACGATACCCTTTCTTATTCTACATTACATACAACAAAAAAAGGGTCTAAGTTGAGTCACATCATGTTCTTATTAATTTTCTGCACTTTACTTTTCTGCATTGCATATTAGCTTGTCAATAGACTGTAATCTGTTAACGGTAAGCCATTATTGGGTAAAAATTAAAAATGAATTTAGTTAGCCATACTTATTCACCCCCTCTAGGTGTGCATTCTCGGTAACGGTTGTATTCAAATTTTGAGGAGATAGTTATGCTTAAAAATAGGTTTTGTTATTGTATTTTGAGGGATTAGTTTATAAGTTAAGATCAAAGATAAATACGTAGTGTTATAAAAGCTTTTTCTCCGCTTACTATAAAAGTGTTTCTTTACACTATAGAAAATCTCGAGTATAGGAAGTAGTTCGGGGACTGGAGTAGGGGTGTGGAGATCCATTAGAGGTTCAGCTATAGCGAACCAGGATAAAATTTACTTTATTTCTTTACCGCTTTACTTTTCCGCACTTGATTTAATTGTTTTTCAAGTAACGATTTTTTAAACAGTAGAGAAAAATTTGAAGACACCGAGCTCTAAATTTTAAAAGGTAATAAGCTATTCAAACCGGGGCTGTTACTTATTAACCCCTATTTTTTGACCTAACACCATAAGTATTTAACTCAATAATAGAGAATATTTTAAAATTTAAAGTAAAAATATCATAGTCTAATATTAGACTAATTACAAATGTATGAAAAATAAATAGTATTACTTAACAAACTAAATAAGTAAGTTTTAAATTAATTTTTTATTAAAAATATTTACAAAGCCCGGTAAACAAGTACTAGTAATAAAACACTACCTTTTTATATTTTTCGAACTTGTCCATCGCAGTATCCAACAAGACTTTGTTGAAAATGGAGTTAATTTGGTTGAGTTGCATACTTTTCTTTTAAACTCTTCTAATTTGGTGGTTAAGCAAACTTTTGTTGAACTTTAGTTTACTTGTGTCTTCAATGTGTTTATCCAAGCAATGTTCCAGTAAACTTTTTTTGGCATTCATTTAGGTTAAAGTAGTTGTACACTGTTACTACATTCTCGCAGTTCTTATTCTTTTCTCTTTTTTTTTTTTTGGAAAAGTACATTCTTCCCATGTCCTCTCTATTTTGTGAATGATACATATTTCACTAGGTAAAAAAAGTAAAAACTTCGTCAGTACAATTATTTGGTTGAGTTTTGCCCTACTGCATAACCAAAAATATATGATCCCATCTAAATAGAAAGAAAAAAAACCAGCTTGCAAATTAGAAGACACCAGCATATTCAGTAAATGATGTAACTCGTCCGACGACTTTATGACAGCCACTACGTAGTAAAATTCATTCATCCATACATATATGTTCTTATCCCCATGGCCGCTTCATCCTTGAATACCAGCTTTAAATGGTACAATTTATTAATTCAAATGGTAAAAGATATATAAAAGCTATACATATAGCTTTAAACCCATGGCCACTTCGCTGGTTTACATGAATACCAACGGTCACGAGCATCAACTTGAGGATTCTCACCGGAATTCCTAGGAAATGCCATGCAGCACCCACGTTCTTGGGCAGCCTTCAATGATTCTTCAACGTATCCTGGATTTTTATATTTTGGATGTTCAAGAAATTGAACATTTTTCAACAGCAGCTGAAAGGACTGGTTTGATTTTTTGTCACACATTAATTAGGGAGTTAACCATGCAAAATTTTAAAATTTTGAATGATTATGCATGTCAATGACAAGTAGTAATTTGAATTGGGGTGGTGCTAAATATAAATACAGTACTCCGTCCAAAATATACATGTCTCTTTTGAAAAAATAATTTGTCTTAAATTAGATGTCTCTCTCCTCTTTCAATGCAAATTTAAGGATGCTTTTTCAAAATTATTCTTAAATTTGTTGTTTCCAAGAGTTGACTCATTTGAAAATACTCCCCCTGTTTTTTAATAATTGACGCTTTGACTTTTGGCACACATCTTTATGTGATTTGACCGGGTAGCTAGAATTATTATTTTTTAAATTTTCTTTTTTTGAATTAAAATTTTGATTGTATTTTTTAATTCAGAAAAAGAAAATTTTAAAAAAATAAATTTTAGCTATCCGGTCAAAGCACCTAAAGATGTGTGTCAAAAGTCAAAGCGTCAATTATTAAAAAACAGAGGGAGTACACTATAGTCACATTCTCCAATACATTAATTAAAATTAAGAGGATATGGTGGAAAATTTCACCTAACTAACTTTTTCTTAATATGCGTAATTTTATTTTAAATTGGGACGGAAGAGTAATATTTTAATCAAAAATTACTATTGCATCCTTGTACATATTACATGTTTTATTTACTTATTAAATGACGTTTTGACTATATAATGAATACCGGTGGGTTATTGCTAATAATGGTACTCCCTCCGTCCCACAATACTAGTCTATTTTGAAAAAAAAAAAATTCCCATAATACATGTCCACTTTTCATTTCCAATGCAAATATAATGATATTATTCCAAAATTAGCCTTCTTGAAAGTTGTATAACATTTAATAGGATTCATTCATTTATGAGGGGTATAAGTGGAAAAATATTATGAAATTAATGATTTCTTAATATGCGTAATTTTTTCAAAAGAAACTTGTATTGTGTGACGGATGGAGCACTAATTACCCGTTCTTCAAGACTTCTTTGAGGTAGAGTCTACTGCAGCTGCTGTATTCAATTAAGAACTTAATTTCACATAATTTTAAATTTACTTTTATATTATCTATTTGAATGGATGAATTTTTTCGAAAATAAGGCTATTAAGTTTGAAATTAATAATAATATACTTCTATGTCAAATAAATGTGATATATCAAAAATTATATATTCTAAGTTCATAAAAAATAAGTTTTATTCCAGTTTTTGCTAATTCATTTTAGATAATGTTATCTTAGTTAGAAACAACATCAAGTTTATATTTTTTTTTACTATTTAATCACTCTGAGAGTGCTACTTTGTCTTTTTGACAAGTTCATAGAGCAAGATGCGAGGTGGTCGGTAAAATAAAGTGGGTGAAAGCCCAAAATAACTTTTTTTTAATAAAAGGTGCCCAAAATAATTACTGGCGGGATTGGTGCCCAAAATAATCAAAAATATACGTATCCTGCATATGCGTGTACCAAACACGCATACAATGCATGCGAGTACCATGCACACGCATTCATGGAATGCGAGTATTACATATGTTTTTACAAGTTACGCATATTTGATATGCGTGTCCAACAAA
>PHNY01081052.1:14996-25385 GCA_003724115.2 Anethum foeniculum
ACCCTAGCTTTAACTAGGGTTTAGGGCCTAAATCCTAAACCCTAAATTGGTATATTTTTTTATTAATTTCTTTTTAAATATTTTTAAAACCCAAAAAAGTATTGGTGAACCCTAAATGTTAAAAATTGTTAAAATAGATGTGCCTTTTATTTAATTGTTTAATATTTCTAAAACCTAAAAAGGAATTATTGAACCCTGAAATATTAAAAATTATTAAATTAGAATCCACACCTGAATTTTAAAATATTATTTAAAAAATAATTATTTTTTAAAACCCAATAGCAGTAGTATCAATTTCTTCTAGGCTCAAGTTAAATCACTAACCAACCTGTGTCATTAAGGAAGAGGGCAGCTAGAGGCGGAAACGTATACGCATGTGATGTATGCGTGGGTGAGTGGACATTTAGGGCACCTCACGCGACAACCGGCATTTTGGGCACATAACAGATAAAATTATGATATTTAGGTCATTCTCTCAAATAATAAAGTCTTATACAATTTCAAACATTCCGCTTATCTTGAAATAATTACTTTTCATTTATAAATACATTCAATATGTATTAATTAAAAATAATTTTTTTATGTTATCTGTTAATCTAAATAAATTGTACTCCCTCCCATTTTAACTGATGTTTGAGTTTCTGACATGCATTTTAAAGTGATAAAAAAAACTAGTTATACTTAAAAAAATTTGTGATTTTTATATCAAATTAAAGTTTAGATTCTAAGCTTTAATTTGATATATGGACTAAAAATAATAATTATGTTTAAATACGATTTTTTTACACCTCATTTTACGTACTAAAAAGTCAAAGGTAGTTAAAATGGGACATATGGAGTAATATATAATTCATAAAATTTAAGATTAAGCAAAGACGATGGAATGTACGAATATATAGTAAAGTATTTTTTATAATTTAAATGACACTATATATTGTAAGTACTTAAAAATATTCTAGAAGACTGAAATAGGTGTCTATGAAAAAATGTGACTCAATTTATTAACTATATTATAAACTTATATTAAATGAAAAATAGTATTTATCTCCTTTTCATACTTGTAAGGGAGTTATCTAATATAAATATCATCATTGTATCTATATAATAATCCTACAAATTTTCAATAATAAAGAATTTATAATAAACATAATAAAAATCATTGCATACACGAAACTTTAAAAAAATATAATGTAGGAACGCGAAGTTCGTAATTATATTAAATTATTATAGTGTATTGGGGTGACATATATAATTTTATAAATGTTTATTAAACTTTTGGACTAAATACTACACATATAAATGAAATCCTAAGGGCATCTCCAATCTATTACGGTATTTAGTATGAATTCAACATTAAAATAGTATAAAAAATACATCAATTCCAAATTCTACTACAATCTATTCATACTAAATGTACTATGTAGGTTATTTTATTGTTAAAGTACAAAATAACGTAAAAATAGTAAAGTTGGTAGAATATAAATGAAAAAAAAATTAGGTAAGGAGCACAAGGGTAATGTTAAAATATTACAAAAATTCTAAAAATTTGGTGTAACACCAAATTTGTGTATTATTTAGTGTTATACCAAAATGGAACTTGAAAAGTACAAGCAAAAAAATTTTAAAAATTCTAAGAATTTGGTGTAATACCAAAAGTAATTTAGAGTTAGGTTGTAAAAAAATTTTACATCATTAATGTAAAAATTTAAGGATAATTAATAATTTTTGGTGTTATACCAAATTGGTGTAATTTTTGGTGTTATGCCTAATTATTGTAAGGGAACATTTTCTATTATGATAATTAATAATATTTATACTAATTATTAAAACTGAAACGTGGGATGGTATACCAGTCTATTTATTTTACTAATTATTAAATATTCATGGTGAGCAAAGAATAAATCATGGAACTTGAAGTCATTCAATTGCCAAAATTCCTAGTAGAAATGGAAGTCGAGAAAAAGAAGAAAAATGTGAAGAAATTAGCTCTCAAGCCTCAAAACAACCCACTTTCTCTCAAGCTGAGAACAAGGACTCTTGTTATTTAAAGCAAACCAGACATTGATTTCTGAGAACAAGGACTCTTGTTATTTAAAGCAAAGCAGACATTGATGAATATTCTGAGTTGGATCTTTTTTTGGATGAAATTCAGGAAGTAAGGGGTATCACTAGTACAGAATTGTCTTTTAGCGTTGGTCAAATTTTGTCTAAGGCGTCGGTTATTGGACGTAGTATGTAGGGGACGATATAGGTATATACCTTTGGCGTCGGTTAATTAGGCGACGCTAAAACTTGGCATGTGTCGGTTGAATAACCGACGCAAAAGGGTGAATAACCGACGCTAAAAGTTGTACAATAGCGTCGTTTGTCTAAAACTGCCGTCGCATATAGTCCGTCCATTAGTGTCGGTTGACAAAAGTGCGACGCACAAAGTCGTGACCAAAGGCGTCGGTTAGTAAAAATGCCGACACATAAAATCTTTATTGTTGCGTCGCTACTCTAATAATCGACGCCTAAAGTTATTTACGGAAAATAAATGTTTTTTAACATTTTATTTATATCCTTATTAACTTGGTTCACATACACACATCCATCAATTAAACCACACCAAACATCAATCCAAAACACCCAAAAATGCAATTATAAGACAAATCTGATTAGAAATTTGATTAAAATTAATTAAAAAAAATTATTCCATCTAGTTTACATTTACATTAGAAAGAAAAAGTACATTATGTTGTAGAAGTTGTAACATTTTGTAGATAAAAGAAAATATAAGCAAGTCAATTTTCGCTGGCTGATTTGAATCCAATTGAAGCTAATAAAATATAAAAGAGCAGCTTTCACCATTGAGAACAACAACCTGGTAAGGCATGCTATCGGAAGTCTTGCATAAGCTGATACCACAAGGCTACAAGAAAAAGAATAAGAAGACTCATTAGCTCATGATGAACAAAATTTTGACATTTCTATGATTGTATGTCAAGTGTCTGCAAAGTTTAATATGTTGCGGAAAAGCACATGTTTAGAATATCCAAAAAGAGGAGTGCACTATTTACCTAGTAACAAGAAACCTGGTAATCAATAGCCTATAATTCCAACTTGGTAACAAGAAGCCCGGTTATTATGGTTACACATATATTCCGATCATGTTTGCGTGTCTCTGTCTACAATAATTCTATTCTAGTTTTTATTCTATCCTATTTATGGGACCTGAGCAGTAAACAAAGAAATAGACCATGTCAATGCTAGCATTTACTCCAGTTTCAATGGACCAAGTGTAGTTGGGATGAGCTAGAGTGTTCATTGGGTCAAATACCCTGCCAATTTGATTCTCTAATAGCCTATTTTGTGTGAGTGAAAGAGAGGGGGGACGGGGATCGAGAGAAAGGAGAGAGCAGAGAGGAGAGATGAGAGAGTGTGGGATATGAGAGAGTGTGGGCGAGAGAGATGTGTGTGTTACCATCAGTTTGGAAACAGGACTGATGACATATCTCACAATTTTCAGACCTTAGATCTTCTATTACCGTCCCTCTCTACGGACTTTGCAATTTCTTAATAGCTCTTTTCTACATGTCCAGTAGTCAAGTGGAGAGCCTAGACCATGCCCCTTTTTAAAGGAATTTAATAAATAAAATTTAATTTATTAACTATTGAGATTATATTTCTTAAATTGATTGCCTAGGATATTTAGAATATAAATCTTACGTTTCTTAAATTATATTGTGTGATGTAAATTTTGACATCATTTTAGTTCCTTTGATGTTCAGTTTTAAAAAATCACACAAGGTGAATGTTGATAAGAAAAAGATGTAGTAATTGTATTAAATAAATAAAATATGTGGAATATGGTTGATATTAAAAATATAAATTATAAACATGTGGAATAGAGTTGATTTTGAAAATATAAATTTATATTAAAAGTTGAAGTGTTGAAACAAATTCTTTTTTCTAAAGTGGACATGTATTGAGAAACGGAGGGAGTAATAACGTTTCTTATGAAGGAAATAAATGTGAGTTTAAATTAAAATAAATATTAAACTTTAATCATTTTATCAAGTTTATAATATTGAATAGCGTACAAGTATCAAAATTTTAGATTGGCTTAATATTTAACATAAAATTGTTTAAATTTTGAATATAAAATGTTTAAAAAATATATTTTATTTTATTTTACTTAAAAACCCTTTTTTAATCAAATTTCTCTTATAATTCTGAATTGTCTTAGTTATTGCAACATTGGTACTTGAATTTCCATATTTACTCTTAGTACTCAAGCCTACTTAACTATTTACAAATATATTTATACTTTTACGTTTTACCTATTTTATAGGTCCAATTATTTTATAAATTTATTTTTATTAATAAATATATAACTATTTTAATTTCAACACAACTGACTTATTTTTTAAAAAGATAATTATTGCAATATAACAAACACTACGCCATAAGTGGCCTATTGTAATGCCAATTTACTGTTACAATAGGCCAGAAAAGCATTACAATAGGTCTATTGTTACACTAGGGGGCGTTACACTTGCGAACATTACATCAGGGGTCTAATGTAACACTTTGGCTATTTATTATAACAAAGAGAAAAGTATTACAATAGGGCCCTACTGTAACACTGTAACGACCAATTGTAACATCCAATTGTAACATTTTGTCAATGTTACCTTAGGTTAGAATTATTTTGTAAAAAGGATCCCGCATGTGGGACCCACATAAACTAATGTAACACTCTGTTTTATGTATTGTAACACTACTATGTTTTAATTGTACAACAGTATCTTTTATTAATGTAACACTACAATATATAAATATATTACACTAGAATAGGCAAATGCAACGATTTTTTATATAAAATTCTGAAATGTCTACTCTGTTCAAGCAACAATCCTATAAACAATATTACCAAAACATATCTAAACTACTACGTAGATAACCACCCACAACTTCAGTACATGTCCAAACTACTACATATCCATCTACGAGAAAATCCACCTCCAAGTACTAAGGATTCAACGACCATTATTGTTGATGCCGCATCAAATGATGAGATTCAGTACAGGATTGCACCAAAAGAGGGGGTATACCTATTTGTACCTTCATTGGTCAACTTTTGCTTTTTCCATGGAGACGGATTAGGGAACAGAAGCATCCAGGTGCGAGTGCGGGTTGATTCCTTTATTTTCATTTCCAGGTTTGGACTCGGGCGCTATCAAGGAACTCCCTAGCTTCTGCTGCTCTTCAATAATTGTTTGCAAATATTTTCCTTGAGCTTTTACTCTCATTTGTAACTATCTTTGTACCTAGTTATCATCCAAATTAAGGTAAAGAGAGAGGACATCTATATCTTATCTTTCATAATTAATTAATAGTCAATAGCAATATTTAGACTAAATTATGCAAGTAATAAGTGTTCCGACGTTATCAGGGGCAATACACAACACACACAACAGAGTAGGGTCACTAGTTAAAAAAGAACTCAATTTCTCACGGTCACTAGTTCATATTTCATTAGTAGTCTAGCAGTCTGAACCTAGAAGTCCCCGCGTAGACACGAGGGTATGCAAAACCTCTTGCAAATAAAAGTATAACCAACCAGTACATTCACAAAGTTACTAAAAATTAAACTTCGGAAGTGGAAAACAGTTCACTAACACGCCTGAGTCTCCAGAGTCGCAGCAAGTTGAGAAAATCAAATACATTAGTGGAATGCTTTTTACCAGAGATTCTTTCGTATATATACTGAAATGGGAGAGCTGATGCGACATCCAGCGGGAAGCAGAGGTGCATGATATACCTAAACAAAATCATATTTTTATTACAAGTGGATTTGAAAGATAAGCTAATGAGGAAGTCTGTAGTGTTTGTCATTGCTGAAAATATGAGTCTTTGCCATAACTTTGTTGTTTCATACCTCATTGCTATTTTCTTGTGATCGTGAATGAGCAAATAAGTAGAGTTATCTACATAAGCAACAAAGAAATAAGGATGATATCAATGGAAAAGACATCAACCACCAGATCAATGTATTCAAAATGAGATGACCATGCTGAGTAGATAACCAGCACCACTAAAATGTTCGCCACCACTTGGAGTGGATGAATTTTTCAAAAGGTTGAAATGATCAAATGACAACTCTTAGCATCACCTGCTATATTGTTCATCCCGCATTGTTCTGTACCAAAAGGCAACAACCTAGCTAAATAACGTGCAATATTTTCCCCTTCTCTCCTGGCATAAGCCGAAGTATAAACTCGACATTAAAAATATGTACAGTTAATTATTAGAAGTCAGTTGGGGTCGAAAATAAATTTTCTACTGTTATTTACCTTAAAATAGCCTAGGCCAACCCCCATCTGGTTCCGCCACTGATTATCTAATGATGTTGATGGAGTGACTGAAGCTCAAGTCTCGCGGTAATTGAGCGATGAAAGATCTTGTTTATGGGAAAACACAAGAACTGTTACATAATGTAGTTCCTCCTGCAGGAATCGAGTACAGATAGTTTCAGGTAACTAGTTCAAAAATATTATACATTAAAATCTTTATAATAAATTGTGGAAAATGAAAAAAAAAAAAGCTAAAAAAGAAACCTTGTTCAGTATTTTATGAAGCTATCGTCTGCATCTATTTTTTCCTGGTCACTGCTGACCACCACGACATCTAAACTTCGAGTCTTTTGAAAGATTAGACCTCAGAGTAATTGTAGTCAATATTTGGTAGTTTCTCCAAGCAGTTACTGGAGAAAATAGTGAAGCTGTGATGAACGATTGCCTGAAACTTTAATTGCTTTACATTCAGCTATCACATTATCACAATTCACAAATCTCTGTTAATTTAATTGTTTATTCTCCGCTTAACTAACAACATACTTGAAGCAATTTCTCACCTATGGTAGCAACAAGTCCTCCAGTTTTGAGCTAGTAGAGGTTAGTTGTTTAGTTAGAGGCATAAACACTTACCATCAGAATCCTCATCTCTTTCATAGCAAAGAGTTCTCAACAACCAGAGATATTGCTGCTCCCCTTGCTGCTAGCAATGCAACTGCTAATAAATGAATTTAGAACTATATATAATGAAGCATCCCAATTGTTGAGCTGATTCCCTCATCACCAACTTAGTTTTCTGGAAAGTACCACCTGTCGTCATTATCTAACTGTAAACTTTGGGAACCGACTATATAATACCATTGCGGTTTCCTTATCAAGTAGTGATATAATTGAATGCTATAAAAAACAAAAATCCGACAAGAAACAGAGTCCAAAGAACAATCTACAAAACTGTAGAACATAGAAGGTAATATAGCACAATATATAAAGATAAAATAATAAAGATGGAAATCATCTTGTACTTCAATATTTTGTAAGTGCCAACGTGTTCTCATATAGAATCTTAAAAATCCCATTTTAAAAGTTTTATTTGATCATTAGGACATCGAGGTGTGGAGTTGCTCTTCCGTGAAAGAATACAACAAAAGAGAAATATCTCCCGAACTAAGCTCAGTCTGCTGAAATATTGGTAGCTAAAGGACACTAGCATGTAACATCTGAAGCACCTGCAATCCTTTGCTATGGAGACATCTAGCATCTCTGTAAATCTCTTGTTTATATTATCTGTGAGATGAACCGTACCTTATTCGATCTGAAGTACATGACATTAATTGATAAAGAGACTTACAGTAGCTGAAACTTTTCCATTATTAACCTGCATGTAACATGAGGAGTCCATGTATAAGAACGAAGGCAAACAAATTACCTGGATTTGAGTTAAAAATAAAAATGGATTTGGCAATTAGTAAAACATCTCCTTTGTTCTTTCTTGTAATCAAAAAGTGGTTTATACTTAATTTTTCCATGTCCAAGCTATATAATTACAAAATAAAAGCTACAAGATTAGGGATTACAATAACTAATAGTAGACTCTGCAGAAGTTCTACAGACCAACCTGCAATGTAAACTGTAGACAATAAGAAAATCAGAAATCTTTGATACAGTAAACATTCAACAAGTTAGAAAACTAGAAAATTTCAGATTTACAGACTTGCACCTCTTACACATAGCATAAACCTTTTGTGTATTAATTCATATTTAGGCGTACTACTAATAACATCTATCAGGAGTCATGACCAGAGTATAATGATCACAGGATCACAAAATTGTATAACTAATATATTTTAATTTTCTGGCCCTAAATATATATATAAATACGAGTCAATAGAATCATAGTGAGAAAATGATAATGTATAACATCTTTCCTTAGGAGATCAATCAAAATTTACAACATTCCTTGACAGCGAATAATCGTAAAAGAGCAATTAGTGTATCAAAATCAAAATAAAAAAGTAAACATATTTCAATCTCGAAGAAACAATAATTGCCCTTGAGAAGATTGGTAAAAACATATGTTTAAGTACTCCTTGAACAAGATTATAAGCATACAATCAGTATAAACTAAAGCATCAGTAATCTCAGAGACAATGAAAACAAAAAATAATTGTTCTTCTGATGTTCTTATCTTCACAATAATCATATGACAGACAATAAATTTCATTACCAATATATCACAAGGTTTCAGCACAACTTTTCAGGTACAAGTTGTCAAGTTCATCTCCTTAACCTTCACACGCTCCTCTTTCTTCTCCTCAGCTGGTCTCTTCTGTTATGAAACATCACCCACAAAAACTTCATATTCAAAGATACTACATATCAACATTTTCATTATAAATGAAAACCCACTAGAATTAGTATTAAAAAAATCCCCAATTTTACCTTAACGAAGAATTAGGACCCGAAAGCCCAATTTTGAAGCCCTAATCGCCTCACATATCAAAAAATCGCCTCAAATATCAAATTACAAATATAGTTAAGAGTATACCATGAGAACAAAATCCAATTAATCATAATAAATACATATATATTTACCAGTTAATCGGACCAAAAGAATTCAAACCCCGATTTGAAGCCCTAATCGCCTGCAAAATCATATAAATTTAAACATCAGAAACAATCTTTAAATTGGAGACTTATAAAGTCTTCAATTTGTTCTTGGATTCGTCCTTTGATCTTGTTCTGGAGAGAAAGAAGAGAGAGAGAGTGAGTGATATATATTGTGTAAGTTTGAGGAGAATATATACTCGGCCTGTTTGGCTTCACTTATCAACTTATTTCGAGAAAAAATTTTATATTTATATATTAATTTTTAGAATTAAGTATTTAATAATGATTAAATATTTTTTATATGTAAAAATTTACAGAAAATGAGTAACTTATTTCAGAAAAAAAGTACAGTTTGAAGTACTTTTTTTAACTTATTTCTGACAAATAAGATTTGCCAAACGGGCCCAGTACTATCGTATTTTCATTTGGGGGGAAATATACCGCCCAACATTTCACCTAGTAAAGCGTGTACAAATTTTCAATTTTTTCTATTATAAATTTTCACTTCAATTATTAAATTTTTTTATTTATTAAATTGAAAATTAAAAAAAATGTCTTTAGAATTTGTAGTATTTGTATATCATAAATTTTAAAAATTTTATTATATTATATATTACATTTTATAGTTATGAATAATCTAGAATATAATTTTAATTATAATTTTAAGATAACATATTCATTTTTATATTTACAAAAATAAAAAAGTAACTAATGTAACACCAATAATTGGGTGTTACATGTTGTGCAACACCCTTACTTTCATACAACACTAGCTTAATACTAATTGAGTAGTGTTACAGTAGAACTAAGATTTCTTAGCTACTGCAACGAAATGCTTGTAACGCTTTTCAAAAAGCGTTGCATCAGCCCACTTATGACGTAGTGAAATATTCAAGGATATTTAATTTAAGTGTATTATTAAAAATATACGTTACTTGGAGCAGAGACATATTTTTTTAAAATTTAAACATTTATTAAAGAATTACTTGTTTTAATAAAATCAATTATTTGAAATTTTTTATTACAATTGAAAAACTTATAAAAAATATAAATATAGATAAATTTTATTAAAAATATTAAAAAGTAACTTATACATCTTGATATATAAACTAAGATTATTAAAAGTAAATCTTAATAATTTAGTAGACCGTTGGATCAATACAACATTCATATTTTGATAACTGCACACTAGTTTCTTTATTTTTGCGACAAGACTTTAATTTTTTCTAAAATTAAAAATCTTATTTTGAGCATATCTCTAAAATTATATGGATAGATATATTTATTCTACGGTATAATAATTAAAAATACATTTAAATGGGACAAGAAACATATAACTATTTTAATTTAAACATATATAAAAGAATCATTATATTTAAATATTTTTAATTAATTAATTAATTTGAACAATTTATTATATTTATAAAACTTAAAGATTTTTATG
>PHNY01081080.1:1706-14879 GCA_003724115.2 Anethum foeniculum
CGATTGATTTTTATATTTATTGGCTTTCCCATAAAATTGAATGTAAATAAGGAAAATTTAATTTAGTTTTTTATATTTGAAAAACGATTGATTTTTATAATTATTGATTTCCCTTTATATTCAAATATAAATAAGAAAATTTTAATTTTTATGAATTAATATACATGAGCTCTAGAAAATTAGATAAATACGATTCAGACGATTATAGAGCTCCTGTGGGTTTTTCTTTATATATATTAAGATATTGATTATATTAAATCATGTATCTGGCTATTTTAAAACTTTATCATTTTTAACATTCACTGCAAAATTATTACTGTAGTTAACTTATTAAATTACATGCATGTATTATTCAATTTAGTCATTAAAAAATATTCGTGAAAATTAAATATACTTATTTGTCATTTTTGCAGGAGGTAAAAGACTTGTATCCTTGATAATTCGATGAATCATGTTTTGCATCCATGGATTTTTATCGAATTTTTCTAATTGAAGTTCCTGTTATCATGCTTGTTTTTAGATTTTTCTAATTACACATTTATTATACTCCAGCTGCCCAACATTTAGTTGCCGTAAACAAATAATTCTCATTAATCTACTTTTGAACAAGTTATACATAGAAAATCTGCCCAACATTTAACAGACTCTCCTGAGGAAGATTAAGGATTACACTGTTATCCCTACATATCTTTCTCAGAAATGCATAAATATAATCTATAGCTATTTTTTTAGGGATTCCAGAACCTCTCCGAGCTCTCACAAGTGTATTCCCAAGTATGTGCACCACTCCTGCATCTCTGCATTTAGTAAGAAACTCCATTTCATCGGCCTCTGTCTGACTGCTTGCATGCCGTGATAACGTGTTTGTAACAGGCAGAATAGAGTTTACTGATGAAATTGTTGGGTTGATGTTACAAGGAGTTGAGTTGGCATAATTTTCTGAGGTGAAACCTCTAGACTGGTGAGTTTCCTGCTCATCATATAGGCTATACTCATCTGAGATTGAACATCCTTCCATCAGAGACTCTAGCCGAACAAACAGAAATAGGTTATCAAAGAGTTTTTTCTCAAACTCATCATCCTTCTTGTGGAGGTCCTTATATCCATACCTTGCAACACAGCGGAACATGTGAAAATTATTTGGTCCAATCCGTTTTATGAGGTATCTCTCATCTTCCAGGACTGTGTAAACAGGAAGGTATTTCACACAGACGAAAACAACAACAGAGTGGATTGCTGGCAAATTTGTAATGATATGTGAAAAAACGTGAGGCACCCCACTTGCTAATTCAGTGTATACAAATCCAATACCAGGGACGCGGACCAGTCCTATACTAGGACCAAGACCAAGAATCCATCTTACAGACACTTTTCCATGCATCTCACACTCATAACGTTTCACTGTACCATAATGCCAAACAGCCATCACTAGAAGGATGGCCCCTGCAATCACGAGTGAAACCCAACCCCCCTCATCCACCTTTTGAAGTACAGCTGTGAAGTAAGTTAACTCGACCAACAGAGATAAAATTGTGAAAATGACAACAAGAAACCAGTGGCATCGCCATACTAGTAACATGATTAAAGTCATGAGAAATGTCGTCACCAGCATGACAAATACAACTGCTATTCCTGTCAAAAGACAAATACACTGAATTTTGTGTCATGTAAAACGAAACTACGTACTTGTCAAATAATAAATAAATCTGCGTAGATTTACTGAAATAACCTAAACCTCTAAAGTAAAACCATGTAAACTCTGCTGGCTGAAAAATCTATAAATGACATACTCACCATAGGCGTTGCCAATTTGACTTTGAACTTGAAATCCAGCTGTAACAGTGATGCAAAGTATCAGAAGGATCCAATTGATATCTGGAATGTATATCTGCCCCAGGAAGTTCTTTGATGTATGTATAACCTTAACTCTGGGGAAACAACCTAGTGCAAGGGCCTGCTTTATAATTGAGAAAGTAGCGGAGATTGTCGCCTGACTTGCAACAACAGCAGCTAAAGTTGCAACTATAAACATAGGCCAATATATAACGTCTGCGCAATAAAGAGGGGTTTATGTCTGTTAGACATCATAAATTTTGACTTCCTTCTTGAGTCTGTTTGGGGCATAAAGGTAAGCACTTAATATAATTGAAAATTTCACATATCACCAAAAATTAATTAGTAGTGGCAATATATTAAAATAGAGTACTGTATGTGTCTTACGTGTGTATCTACTGGTACTTAAAAAATTTGTGTTAAATGGACCTCAGATTTGCAACATTCGAATCATGGTCATAACATTGAAAAAGATCACATGCACATGTATCTTGTTCGAATATTTCACACGTTTCCAAAATGAGAATGGTGAAACAGAAAATGAATGCAAGACTGGACCTGGAATAGAACGATAGAATGCATCACAGACATGTTCCTTGTTGTTCATGAGGTAGGCTGCTTGTCCAAAATAGGCTAACAGAAGACAAGGAAACACAACAATTGTAAAAGCAAACTGTATTGCTATAAGTGGAAAGAAAGCAAGGTCAGCAAAAAGCGCTTCTGTCCCTGTAATATATTGAACAGCAGTTAGAATGCATGTACCGGCCTTCAACTTTGTTACTGTATATATTTGAAGATACGGGCACATAATTCTTCACATGATGTCAAGGGTTTGAATCTTGTCAAAGACAAGATGTAGGTGCGTGCAAGTGTGTTTAATTATTTCAAAAAACACTATTCTTCACATGATTAAATGTACTTCAAGAAATTAAAGTGAACAGTGGATGGGAAATGAAATACAAAGGAGACCTGTGATGCTCAGCATGATCCCACCAAGGGAATTCCAAGCAGTTCTTCCTCCCCTTTTAAAGTACCGATATATGTAAATAGGTGAGAAAGCTTTCAGAACGCTTCTGTTGTATTTGCAAATGTTGAATATGCCAATACCTCCAATCAGAAGAAACCAAGTCAGCACAATTGGCGCAAACATCCACCCGACTTTATCAATCCCAAAGTGTTGCATGCTAAACAAACCAATTAGTATGACAACTGCCACAACTACAACTACATCTGCAATAAAACCCAGGCTTAATAAACAAATAATTGAATTGCTCACCAATAGCATGTATACCATTTGCAACATTTTCGTAAAAGTTGGAAATTGGTTTAAATCAGAATACTGCATAACCGTTTACTCGAATGATTAACCAGTGTAAAAATCGGACATAATATAATAATTATATATTATATGTAGTTTACATAGGTACCATAGTCAGCATATAATTAGTCCTCTTAACAGATGACAAACACAAAATGCCAACTACAGTGTCCATTTAATGTCTAAGCTTCATAACCCATATTAGTAGTTGGACACAAAAACCCTAAATGATGCAATCAATATACAGTATTTAAGTTAAAATTGATCGGGGCATTGTCATATAAATCCATTTTTGACTTACTTTTCGCATAATTCGGTTTGCACCGGTTCTGGGCTTTATTTTATCTAAACCTGATCAGAAGGGGGGCCGAATTTGAGTATGCCCCGGAATCCCTATTTTAAGAACACTAATGCATGAAAAAAAAAAGGACAATCAGTCGGTAAGATGTCTATTTTAGTTAGTACCGTTACTCATCTTGGGATGGTTCACCTTGATCCCTCCAATAGCTGAAAGAACTGCAGAAAATTTTTTAGTATAAGCAACTGGCATATTCAGGATATCAGCTGAGGCTTGGCCAAATTACAGTTATAATAAAACTTCAAAGAGCATATAATTGAAATTCAAAAACCATATGTATATTTGTGGGAAATCAATTCAGAACACTATGTTGCCATAAGTTTATATTATTATTTCCTCATATCATACATTTATCTATACTATATTATGAAAGCTTTAAAGTTTGTGAGTTTAGTTTTCAGTCGGTCATTCTATTTAATAAAATAACTAAATAAATGGCAATATTATAATTAATAATAACTAACCAATTACCTAATTTCACTAAAACACATTATCTTTTATATCTTTTCAAAGTAAAATCCCCTCATTGAAAAACACTAGTTACACCGGCATCGTTTGCAATCATTAACAAAAATTATTTAAAAATCTGTGCATTGCACAGGTTATAAGCTAGTTTTACTAAAGAGTTGTCAGCTTAAAAATATATGTTGCATAGTTTAAAATTTAGTAACTATTAAGTACAAGGCATGGCCCTAGATGCTGCCTTAAAAGGCAATAGGCAGCCAATAGAACAGAACCAACCACATAGTAAAGTATCAAATAAAATTATTCGTTGTGTTTTTGTTGAATTGTTAAAGCTATTTAATTTAGGATAATGTCTTTCTTAGTTTAGGGTTTATATTTTGGGATTTTGTGGAGATATAATAATGTATATGTAGTACAGTATTTTTGTGTGCTTTATTTACGTGTTTATGTGGGTATTGCCATATATTGATGTGCTGATGCCAAGTCAACTGAGATAATTTTACACGTCAAGTTTAGCTCTGCCACGTAAATGCTTCTGTCTCGTCAAGAAGTGAAGCTAATGGACTTGCCATTATCGGCTCCTAAAGTAGTGCATTAGAGTCCCTAATGACTATCATCAAAACATTGATACTAGGCATTCATTTCAGTGACCACTTTGAGATTTAACTCAGTATAACAGAAACTATCAAACTATGGGTCAAGAATCCAAGGCTGAAGCAGAGGAAGCCTGCTTGATAACCACCAAGTAAATTACTTATAATCATATTAGTCGTATGATTTATAAACATAAGTCTTTTGGATCTTAAATACAGTTGGAAGCTAGAAAATAAACACCTATAGGATATCAGAAATGAAAATGTAAAGCGACAGAGATCAGTAGATATCATCACATAAAGAGCTTTCAACATGAGTTGATGAAGATCGGTGAAAGTAGTTGGATATTCAAATATGTTGTGAACTTTATGATTTTTCAGAAAGTTCTTGAATGTACTAACCACTAGTAGTAATGCACGAACTTGCGAGTTAGGTTTAACAGGTTCGATGATAAAGGGTGTTTACTTAATCATATATGAACATTATATACTGCAAAAGCTAAACTGCCAGAACCATGCTACTTTAGGCTAAATTCCCTGGCATGTCTTTTGATAGGGAACCGATACTGGTGCAGCATTTGAAGCAAAATACGGTTGGAAATATAAATATATTCAGTTATGTTACCGGAGCTAGAGTAGAGTTTATATACTATTATACTGCTAACAACCAAGTATATCAAGTAGCAACTGCAATGTGGCTTAATACTTAGCTCTGTGCAGAGGTGCTACCCTCTTTGACATACCAGATATAGCTGGAGTGAGAATCCCGTCACCTATAACCATGCAAGTGCCAACAAGGACAATTAGAAGAAGCATATTCTTTCTAAATGCATATGCCTCCAACCATCTTTTGGTTTTTGCCGCAAGTGAGTTTTCATGAAAAGTGCTGCGACTATAAGTTGTCAACTTCTCATCAGTCCGGTGTTGATTGGGTATTGTGCTTACGTTTGCATGTCGACATAGCAGTGAGTAAAGTGCAAAGGTTCCGCCTGCAGAAAAAGAAGCTAAGTTTGACAAGTCTTGAAAACATAAAAAGATTACGCTCATGCAGTTTCATGCTTTTAAACTATGGAATATTCAGACATTTTATTTTACTGTTTAAATCTTGTAAAATATATTTTCTAGGTAATGAATCCCTCCAAATTTATGGTTGAGTAGTAGCTACAGATGCATTAGTATCCAATCAATATCATTTTCCGATAATTTAGAACATTTAGGTATCTTTGCATCCAGTTATGTGTTTAATACCTAATTTTAGATCTGGACTTGAGTGGTTTTAAAGTCTTTCTATTGAGTATTGACAAAGTTCCAGATCCTGTGTCTTTAATTTTCAGGAAATATAAATCTACATGGAAAAGGATTTGAAATGGAAACGCATTGTTGAGTCTCTGTACTAGGATGTGAAAAGAATACACCGAGACACACATACTGAATTTATTGTATAATAAAGCATACACTAATATCTGCTAACCTTGACCGCTATCATTCGCCCTGCACACTACGAAAACATACTTCAGGAGGGGGATAAGCGTGAGGGAATATACAATTAAAGACAGGGCTCCAAGAATATCCTCTGTATCACTAATTCCATGTGGGAAGGTATTATAAAATACATATAACGGTGAAGTTCCTAAATCTCCATACACCACTCCAAGACTCTGAAATGCAAGTCGCAAAAGCAGTAATGCTGATAATTTCTGCAGGAAACGAAACTCGTATCATAAAATCATGGTATTAAAGTTGAATCGTCATATAACTAGATACCTTTATTGCTGATGTATGCTAGTTATGGCTATCAAATTCAAAACATACTACAGATGATGTTAGAAACATATCAACTATTGGTAAATATATTTCACCTGTCTTAATCGATTTTTTTCTCCCTACACCAGAAGTTCAATACAATTATAGTTCAATGAAATCATACAGTTGGTAATCATTTACATTCATAAAAATCAGGTACTGATTAACAAAATATTGCCTGCAATATGATTTTATAACTAAACCACTATGGGAAGGTAAGCACGTAGCTAATTCAAAGGTTTAATCTCACTGAACTATATTACTAAAGGGGCAGTTTGGTTCATGGTTGTGAGTCCGGTTAACGGGAATCGGAACCTCAATCCCATGCAGTAGCGTTTGGATTAGTAATTTTGGTACATGGAATGGTAACCCCTCAAGGTGGGTAATTATACCTTCTCCATCCCTTGGGATTCCATATCATTCACATTTCCTGTACCCTTCATTCTCATTCCCAACCACCATCCAAACACCCCCCAACTCTGCATGTAACACATATCCAAGAAACAAAGTAAGACTAGCCAATTTGCCCACCATGCACCACACTGCCGCCGGCCCACCAGAGATACACTGGAAAAAGATCAAATCTATATCGAGTCATAACGACTGACATGACACTGACAGTGACACCGATCCGTTTGCTCCAAAATGACCAAAACAACATAAAGACGCGCCTAGTGCCCAAAATAGCACTATTTACAACTTCACACCGAAACACCTTATATATTTCTTATTTTGATCTTTCCCATTTTAACTTCTTCTACCTATCCGATACTTATTCTCACGCTAAAATTGTCCAGGAGTCCGGATGAAGTTAATCGGGTTCAACAAGAAAACGAGTGAGTTGTCGGTACGTGTATGAACTACGTATTACAAAGAGGGAAAATCACAACAAAATCAACAAGTTTGTCGAATATACTTGAACAAAAAAGAGTAAAAGAGAACATACTTTATCTCTGTTCATGTGTTTAAGTATTCCGGCCTCCTCATCCATGGGCTGATCAAGTTTCTGGTCCAGGGCCCAAATACTGCCCTCACCATTTCCATCTTGCCCACTTTCCATTCTATGACCTTAAAATTCACAACCCTAATATTTCTCACCAACAAAAAACAAGAAAAGACCAATAAAACATATGCGTGCTGCAAGTGCATTAGCCCAATATTCGTAAATTCACAAGAGGTTGAAATTCGAGGTTCAGCTCAATGCCATCAAAATGACTTATATGTTGGAAGTTTTGTGTATAATTTTTGTTCTAAAAGAAATAGAAATCGCAGAAGAAATTTAATGAGTGAGTAGGTAAAATGGAAATACGAAACAGAACATGTAACCAAAATCATTAAAGTTTTTTCTAGTCATTTGGGAGATGACAAAGTTTGCAATTCTGCATGTGTAACTACTTTTTCTCTCTCTACAAGTCGGAGAAGAGAGAGAAGGTGGGCGGGTTATTATAATTTGATTTCAAGCCACAAGCTTGTTGCACTGCCCCATTTTACCGGGATAATATTTTTTTTTATATAAAATGTCGATTTCTTAATGTTTGTGTGTACTAGTAAAATTTACTAAACATGCATATTTTTCCAACACACGTGTTGCTTCTCTGGTAAAATAATGTTAAGTTTTCCGCAAGAAGTTTAGAGGAAAGTGGATAATTAATTTTTTTTTTTAAGATTCAAACTTGTAAGGAAATTACATTTTTATTCACCAAAGAGATTTTTTATTTGGTACTCTCCACAAAATTAATTAAGTTGCTAATTACTTGTACAAATTAAGTTCTTAGACCAATAACTCTAATAAAACGTTCCTTTCCCCAAATAAAATAAAATCTCAGAAACCCAAGAATTAATATATTGCGATTGTGTAATTTTAATTAAAAATTCTGATTTACATGTTTTTTTTGTTACATCACCACATATAGCAATAAAAAAAATGCTAATTTCTTTTTTGAGATTTATTCACAATTTTAAACTTCTATTTGAAAAATGCAAAATTTGCTTTATCGACTTTCAAAGCTCTACCCGGCTACACCCAAAAGTATGTGCAGCTAAAGTTCTAATTCATGCGAGATCAAAGTGCAAAATTTACTAAAAACACAGATGTATCCTTCGTTTACAACATGAATAGTTGATGTATTCTCTTTACAACATGATTTCATACTTGCTCATCAATCACATTGATTTGCCATAGTCGTCGATAAAGGATAATTTCAGAGAATCCCTTCACTATTATATGCAACATTTTAGAAGGAAATCAACAGAACTGCAACATCATAAACTACGTCATTATCTTAAAGATGTCCATCCTTTAATTGACCTAGTAAACATAAGGAAGATGGGACAAACTCAGGCAAGTATCTGCCTCAAATATAACACCAAGAAACTAGTACATCAGTATGCTACATATGCGCAGACAAAAATTTGCCAGCCTCCCATATTAGTAAAGCTAAGGCCGCCACAAGTTATATCTCACTTCTGCAAATTGAACACCAACCCGAGGCATAATCGGGAAACTAGAACAAAAAAAAAGTAAAAACAAATAAACAAACGGCAAGGAGTTAACGTTTTTCATTTGATAGGCTTCAACTCATATCAATTACCATGTATTCATAGAAAAAAAGATTGTGAAAAAGGGCACTGGGGGTATCTTTACCTTCTTAGGTGAGTCATCAACCCCATAGAAAGAAAGAAACAGACAGATAATTCCTACAATTAAGCTTCTTAGATTAGGGTATAACACTGTCATTGTCTATTCATTTAACTTGCCCAACAAAGTAACAAGGTGAGCTTACATACATATAACCCTACCACAGTGTTTGAAGAAAAAAAACAGTTGTAGATTACTCACCATGAGAAAGGTATACACGAAGTTGATGCTCATTTTGATTTGAAAGTGGCCTTCAATTTTCTTAACTCCAGGCCTTGTCTCTTAAGAGAATAAAAAATGAACAGTTTAAGAATTGCAATCCAAATTTATATATGCATAAAGGAATATTCTAGTTTCAATTATAAAAGATGGAGCAGTGTTTCAGTTTTTCAGATTTCTTCCGTACCTTGTACAACCCTTTCCACCAACTATCAGATCTTGCCTGCAGCAAGCACCATTCCATTGCCATATCATATTCAATTGTATTCGGTTGTGAGCAATGTGAAGTGGAAACAGCATCTTTCTGTATAATAAGAAAAACCAAAAGACTGCAATCATTTATGTGAAAAGGTAAGATAACCAAAATAAGTCGCTGGATACTGCATGCCTTAGAGTGCAGTACCTTTCCCCTTTGTCCTTGAGTCTTGTTGTCGATAACAAGGTGACCATAAAATGTGGACTGCTTTCCTGGAAAGGTGGAAGGTGTGCTACAAACAAGCGGCCTGTTAAGAGGAAATGTTTAGGCAATATTATATACTGTGAATCAAAACAAAGTGTACCAAATTTAGCAACACAAAATCTTAAACTAGGAAAAAGTACAAGGGTGTGACCAAGTTTATATTTAGAGAGGAGAAAATAAGCATAAAGGACATTACTAAGAACTTTTATCAAGTATGTTCCCGAGTTTGAAGAAAAGAAGGATTGGAGATGAACCAGAAAGAACATTGTTATAGTATTTTTGATATTTCCACTAATGCCCTTTATTATCTTTGGAATAGATTTGCTATACATTCCATATCCTAATTTACATTACAATACCAAGGAACTAGGGAACACAAAAGAAACAAAGAGAGTACGTTTGGCTTCTTTGCTCTCTTATTCAGTCAAGTGCTTTCCTCTTCCTCTTTTCTCCTTGTAAAACTTGGGAACATGCTTTAAAAGCATTGATGTTGAGAGTTTCTTGAACGGAATTAGAGATACTAAACTTAATGAAACTGTATACGATGAGGTTAGAACTACAATTGCACCATATCCACTGTTTATTTATCATTTATGGCAAGTTGAAACGCGACGGGGGCTGATTTAGGGTTAGGGTAGAATTCTCTATATGTTCAATCTTATGGTCTGTGTAACACCCGAGTCCCACATTGAAGAGATTGGGATAATTTGTTCGATTTGCAAGGCAAAGTACCACTTCTAAGTGCGCCAACCAACAAATCATTTCGAGGGCATGTGGTGGCATTGTGGATTACCTTGCATTTGGGCCAGTATACTCACCTTATTTTCGGATTTGTAAGCGAGACTTGCTCCAATTTTCAAAAAAAGTCTCGGGATATGACCCAAATTGTCAGTCTGTCAAGTATGACTGGTTCTGTCTGTTCAATCCTATGACTGAGGGGGAGTGGTTGATAATATACAAGCCATTTAAGGTCTCCCTCTAATACCTCACGGTTTTAGATGAGTTGGTTACTTAACATTGTTAGAAAGCGAGAAACTGCAAAGTAAAGTTCCCATCAGTCATTAATATTGTGTACAAGGGAGTGCTGTACTTGTTCCTTAATTATCTTGGCGCATATGTAACACTCAATAGATGATTTTCATTATACTCTAGGCCATTTCTATTTCCCCACTAATATATTATTTAAAACACATCAACATATAGCACTGTATTTGTAAATTACTTATCATGTAACCACTGCGTAATACAAATCTAGAAAATTTGAATCTTCAAAAATTTCAGTACAAGTTGAAAGTATTAGACCCGGCAACTTTTCACACGACACGAGAAAATTTTATTACTTGAAAAGTATTAGATTTAAAAGTTGAATCTAGAAAATTTGAATCTTCAAATCTAGAAAATTTGAATCTTTCAAAGTATGTACATTCATTCTGATTGAATGAGGACAAGCCAAACTTAAGACGACCTCATTTTATTACTTCTCTTTAAAAAGATTCCTTTTTAGATATCTTCCTTTTTAGATATCATAATGTACAATTACGCAACTTATGGAACCTGATACTTTTTATTCTAAGGTTAGGCAACAAAACTCGATAACTTGAGTAGATTTTATCCGATTCCTCACACATTTCAGCAAGGCAGGAAGGTAAAATTTATTATATCTATGCATACCTTCCATTTGGTAGCATCAAGCATCCTTCATTCAACTTTGTCACGACTCTTTCAGTCCCTTCCCTGCTTTTGAATATTATTATAGCTTGACCTAGATCATTTTCACAAAACATGATAATTTTCAGTTCTAGTGCATTCATAAAGCAAAACGCAACCTGTCATGTTTTCTTCCAAAAACATCAACAAGAAAAGAGGAAAAAAATTAGGCAAGTCAAAGACATTAATGTTTTTCATACCAGAGTGGGGGGTAGATATTTTGGTACGTTGCAGCATTTTTGCCGAACAATGCTCCTTCAAAGCATGCCAAATAATATCCTGGAGAAAATATTCACATTTGGTAAACAGGAGAAAATTAATATACTTGAATACGTAAGAGAAAACAACATATCTTTAAGCAGAATTAAATAAGGAAGAGTGACAAGCAAATAGATATTCGACATCCCAAATTGGGATTAAAGAAAATTTTAATTAAGTATATGATAAATATTTCTCTGTGATAAGACGTGGTGGACACGGGATAGGAAAGCAATGTTACACAATATTGAAGCAGAAATTTCAATTAAAAACTGCAGTATTCCCATTCTGCAAATTACTCACGTTGAAAACATAATGAAACTATCCCTATTAATATACAGTAAAACTTCTATAAATTAATATAGTTGGGACCGGAAAATTTTAATAATTTAGAGAGGTAATGATTAATCGATAAATTAAAATTATATATTTATAGAAAGTTTTTAACATCAAACAAAATTAAATTTTTTACTACACAAATTAAAATAAACGAACTATATTAACTTATGTAAAATAATTAATTTAGTGTATATTTGTTACAAATATAATGTGCATCGGCAAGATTCTTTAAAATAAAAATAAATAATGTTCAGTATGATGGTGAAAACAAGAAAACACCTTTGAAACCTATACTTATATCCAATTCGGAAACATCACATTTCAATTTGAACTTTTGTATGTAATAATAAAGTTTATGGATGAATTTCAAGTCCATTTACACTTTCAGAAAAAACATATAAACAATACAATCATATTTTACAACATTATAATAAATACATTTTTTATTATAGAGAATGATGCGGAACAAGTAATAATTAAATTGATTTGCATATATTTTACATTATTAATTAGATTTAGAAGTAATTATAATTGATTTGGTAGTTATAGTTAATATTAAGTATATATTTATTAGGAAGATTCTAGATTATTCTATTAAAATAATAAAAGGATTTGTTTCCTTCAATTAGTATATTTATAAGGATTTGGTTTTAGGAAATTACTTGTCTCCCAAGTAAGTAATTATCTATGTAAACTCTTGTAATCTTTTATTTATGAAATAGAGTTGAATTATGAATTAATCTGCAGAGTATTGTGTGTTTCTTGCTGATTCTCTGCGGAGATAGGGCTTTATCCCCTGTTGTTTTAACCCCTGCCTAACCGTCATGCATCAAGTGGTATCAAAGCCACTGTTCCTTCACCTAAACCTTTTATCATACACCTTCCCTACAAAAAAAGAAAAAAAAAACACCAAGCAGCCAACCAGCAGCCATCAACGACTGCAGCAGCCGTGAACAGCCACTAACAGCCGCTGTTAGCCACTGTACCCACTTTCCATAATAGTTTAAGGGCTTCCAAAACCCTATAATTATTCAAAACAGCCCCAAAAATTTGTCAAAATTTGAAAACCATGTCTTATATGGATCCGCATGTACTACATGTTCAAGTTTCACAACTTGATAGATTACTTCGTGGAATTGAAGGCATCCTTGAACAGTCATACCCACATGATTCTGATTATTG